>JAOTRH010198335.1:0-11340 GCA_034768845.1 Heliamphora exappendiculata | reverse complement strand
AGCCTTTTGGCTGGGGGAGAGAAGGCGCGTGTGATACATTCGGGGCAAAGTTTCATAACTTCTATTAAAATTTATAATTATTTTTTTATTTTAATTATAAATTATAATTTTTATTAAATATTTATAATTTTTATTAAAAATTATTAATTTTAACGATGACAAATACGAACGCGTTAAACTGTGAAACTTACCTATGTTGCCATTCGTCTGTGCGTGTATACATACGTGTGACGTAGAAAGGACACGTGGAGAGGATTTGGGATTCGCCTCATGCACGCTTGTTTGCGGGTCGCTTCGTCTTTGAAACTTCCAAATTCCAATGGAACCGCTCTTCTTTTTCTTCTTTTTTTAGTTTTTTTCTTCTTTTTTGTGGACCCCCAGTTGCCTTCCTTGATATTGGCTTTTATTATAACTAATTAACTAATTAAGGTTTGTATGGTTCCAACTTAGAAGTTAATTCTATTTAATTTTCTTTAACTTTAAGCTTTAATTGACAAAAGAAACTTAAAAACATTAAAAAAAAGTAAAATTTAAAAAAAAACCATTAAAAACTAAAAATAAAAACCTAAAATGAAAGGGAAAGCTGAAATAAATAGTTTTTTTATTATATATAATAACATTTTTAATTCATTTTTTTAAAAAAAATAGTTATACTTGATTAGAGGAACTAAAAAACTTTTAAAAAGTTGAATGAAAACAAAAGAAGTTAAAGACAAAATAATTTACGGAATTTGGGTGTTTAATCGAAACCATTGAGCCGACGGCCTGCCAAAGTAGGGAGTAAAACTTCGTGGTGCTCTACTAAATAATAATCCACAACATGATCTGTATCATAGGACGAACCATACTCTACTAAATGTAAGTATTTGATTAAAGTCAATTTTTTTTCAATACTAAATTGGATAGAAAACAAATTAAAAAAAGCACTAAAAAACAAACGGGCTAGAGAGCCTGAAAAAAAAAAGACTAAAAAACACGTCTAACTTCTCTCTCCACCAAACCCTTCATGACTTTCAGGACTCCCTTTAATCAGGTATGACTCCCCTCTAGTTCCAGAGCTTAACGTGTGCCTCATCATTGCTTTGACAGTAAATGCTATTTATCCATGCACTTCTTAATATCCAATCAAATTAAATTTTACAAAGATAACCTTCACTACTTAGTCTTATGTTATGATCATTTCAAATCATTCTAATGGGTGAAAATTTACATCCACGACCTAGATTATGCCAATACAGAATTAGCTCTGAAAGAGGCTAAAAAGGAAAAAATAAAATAAAAGGAGCTCTATGTGGTTGCCTTTTAGTTGCCCACTCAATTAAAGAAAGATTCTCTTTTGATAGTCACTTTTGATCTTTTCCATTTGATAGTAAGAATGATGATAAAGACAGGACCGAAACAAAAGAAATTATTGAAAAATAGCAATGTCGGTGCTAACAGAAATATATTGGAAATAGTTCTCAAAGTTTTAAGGTAGTAATATTAATAAGAGTTATAAATAATGTAATAAATAAAAAATAACATTGATGATCATTATAACTAAAAATATAATATAATACATAGATATGAAAAGTGAAAGATAAATACACTATTTTATGCTCTAGTCTTATTATATTTTCTAAAAAAAATATTTATACATGTATTTAAATTCAAAATAATTCTTATTTTATGTAACTGGAGTCGGAAAGAACAAAACAAAGCGGGAGAAGCAAATACTATCTCTTCCCGTTTGTTATCGGGAACAAGAAGACTCGTACATAACAGTTTAAGAACATACAAGCAAGACGGGAGAAATTGCCATCCCATAACAGAATCCAGCCAATCCACTAACATGGAAGAGCCATGGTATAGAACCCCGGCACCAGCAGAATGGAAGAGCATCAACTTATAACAACAAAACCAAGACCCTCTTTTCTGTCTAGGAGCTTCAACCAAATATGGAGATACATATTATTTGATTGCCTCTAAATATGGCTTCACTTATAGAATCTTGCTGCAAACATCAAAGTAAACGAAAATTATTCAATGCCATAAGTAGCATTGCCCACACATGTTTGGGACAATGCCACAAGTGACACTGAATAATTGCACCAAAGTACTAAGTATCATGGAGGTGAAAACTCAAACCAATGGTTACTAACAATAACAAAGCATTAATTAGGCTCGTGATAACAACGCTTCACATTTGAAGGAGGTAAAGCAACAGGTAAGCTTCATTCTAATTGTAAATGGTAAAAACAGCGAATGGATACACAAGAGCTCAAACATCTTCTATTCATCATATGTTTTTTAAGGACAAGGTAGTCAGACAATTACTATCAAGCATATCACATGTTAGTTGTAATATACATTTGAGACAATCTTTTTATATGCAACACAGATTGTATGATAGTGAAAGGCAGATTACTACACAACAAAACAGAAGCTTGAAAAGGCAATTCACCTCTTCAAAAGCAGAAGCTTAAACAGTTATTCTCGTTTATCCTCCTCAAGGCCTTCGCTTGGCCCAATCATATGATCTGTTGCAACAGCTACCTTCACTCCACTTTTAAGTAAGATGGCCTCCTCATCAAAGTCATCCCCTGTGTCCCCTGCGTTCGCATACCTGAAATTTCCACCCAACAATTTTATGTATTAAGCAGTGCGATGGTTGCGTGCAAAGCACACGAACCAACGCCCAATACAATTAATTTAATTTTGTATTTTTTTAAAATAGAAGCATTTTTTTCAAAGCTCAAATGATAGAATCCGAGAGAATAACATAAAAAGGGACCTTATCCATTTACATAAACTTATTGGTTCTAACTTCTAACAAGAGCATAATTTGCAAGAACACGAAATTGGCAATAACACGATAAGCCTTATCGCGGCTATGTTTTCAAAAAAATGAAAAGTGCAAATGTAAAAGCACTTCGCATATGAATATAATGCTTAACAAGCACATCAATATCAGGAAAAGGAGCACTCTTTTATAATAGTGCACTCTTGGATAATAATTTGCACTAATAGAAGAACATCATCTCAATCTTAATCTTGTAAACCAGTTCTCAATTTGTTCAGGCTGAAAATTAAGAACTAACTGCAGAACTTTGGGAACAATTGTTCTTGAAAGGATAAATTGTCCATTTGTAGCAACAAAAACTTGTTCTTTCATACTGCAACCTTTCAGGCCTGTAGGCAGGATAATCCATGCAATGCATGAAAAGCAACCCATAATTGGCATAATTGAGAATACTTACAACATAAATCAGATTAAAGTTTATACTAGAGAAAAATGAAAAATAAATAATGTTTAAATTAACAACAGGATGGAGATAACTACTTACGCAAAAAAAAAATGGTGATTACTGTTTTTGTACTCAGCAATTGAGTTCCTCTGGGAAAGGGAATATGTTGATTGTTTTAATTGTATCTAAGAGAAGAAAACATAAGCTGCTTTCATTTTCAGTTCCAAACATCACTTTCCTGCTTGTCCATGCTGTGTGCGTGTTGAAAAGATATTCTAAGATGAGACTGGTTGACTTTTCCCCCCCTTCTTTTTATTTGTTTTAGTCATACATTAATTTCATTTTTCTTGCAGCACCATCTTTTGCATCTGCTGCTGCATCATGCAAGGAAAATGTTCCTTTTCGATTACTTCGCGATAACTTCTGTTTTTCCTACACAGCTACGACTTGAGAAGATCAGAATAGTTCATTAATGCTCTTCACTTATTCCAACGTTCTCTTTGGAATATTGAAATCCAAAATGCCCCGTCTTTTTTATTTTCGTCCCAAAAAAGTAAAATAAGAAAACTGTATTATTGATTTTTCCTATTGAGAATGCTATTGACTTTTGCCATTGATATTAGTCAGGGACTCAGGATGATGCATTTAGGATAGCAAATATGGTATGCCATGGCATCTGTATACAAGAGTAATGAAACAGAGAGATGACAGAACCAAGCCAGACCCCAAAGCCAAAAGATCATAGTAAATGATAATTCTGGAAAAAGCCATTCTATACAAGCTAAACGCCTTATCAATCTAGCATTTGTAGATCAATTTGAATACGCAAGGAAAACGCATGTCAATTAAATGAAGTCAACAATCCTCATGCCAGCCATTTGAAAGAGGCATTTTAATTGCTAATTTTTCTCCTAAGAAAGCATAGCTGTAAGTTACTTTTCTGCACAACCACAATGAACATCCCTTTAGCCCTTCTTTTTTATAGAATCAATATATTAAACCTCACCATCAAAATGGTCATCAGTATAGGTTGCAAATGACCAAACCGTCCGAATTGATGTTCTCTTATTCTAAAAGGTAAGTCTGTGTTATCTTAACAAATCCTGAATTCATTCTTTCCCCACCTCCTCTTTTGCTCTACCAATCAGGCAATCATGCATATAACCACAATCATCTAGCAGCACATATGCCAAACATAGTCAAACACTCATTGTCTAAATGTGAGAAGAATACGGACAGAACTGTTAATTGACCAATCAAAGCAAACTTGACAGTGTTTTCTTTTTCTACAGCAAGTTCAAAATCACAGGATTTTACATAAGCATAGTTATACTGGGTGCATAAGTCTTACTTCTTAGAAAGCTTTTTTATTTTTTTTTACAAAATCACAAAAAAGAAACCATGAATAAAAAAATATTAACCTACACGTTATATATATCAATTTTCCTGTTTTCATGAAATAGCATATTTGTTATTAGAACAGTTTTAAAAAAGTACCATGATGCAAGCAAAAACTAATGACGTTAACCTGTTCGATGTTAACCTGTTCAAGGAAAGGAAAACAAACTGACACAGTCTACAAGAACACCAATGTTGCACTCGGAAGTTAGAGCGTAATGTAGGTTTAGGAATATCAGTTATTTAAAGAGAGAGTTATGTAGGTTTCAAAATTGTTAAATGGGCTCGAATTGAAACCAAACTTAACACTAAATAACTTCTAGGCACAACTTAGATATAGGAACAAACAGGACTGAAAAACAATTACCGAGACAGGACTTATAGCACAATGTGGGTGTAGGCATATATAGTTTGCTTTAAAAAATCTCATTTTGGTTACAAATTATATTTTTATTTTTTATATTATCTCGTGGAGATTAATCTCTCATTTTTTTATTGTAGGTTGGAAGAAAAATATCCTTTGTTTGCTTTAATATTCCAAAATATAATGTGGCAAAGGGAATTCTTGTTAGTACGGATCCATTGATGGAAATTGATCGAGTGGCCTTGGGTTTGGAATTTTAGAAGGTTAATATTGAAAAAGTTGAAAAGCTTGACGCCCTTTTAAAAAGGCCTCGTTAAGGTGTTAGCACAGTTATGGAAGCTTATGGCCGAAATATTGCTTAACGATCTTGTGATGTATGTTACAAATAAAATTTTATTCTTTTCAGGTAATTTTATATAGATTTAAGTTATCATGAATTTAACATGTCACATTTTTTCCCAGGAGTTTGAAAAAGAATGGGTTGCAGTGCGATTAAGAATTTGAAAATGACGTCAAATTAGTTTTTGTATTATTTGTTGAACTATCATTTAGATTTTATTTGGTTTGTATGAATTAAATTCTTTGTTAATTGAATTATGTTGTATTGAATGTAGTGATATTTGGATGTTTGGAAAAGCATTATTCTAGGTAAAGATGTTATTTTGCTTGAGATATGAACGGATTATTTATATCTCTTAAGGTATTGTCGGGCATTGGTGGATATTTAAAATTCTAGGATGTGAATGCTTATTTTTAGATATTTTAGTAGACAGAAAATATTACAGGTGAAATTATTGTTCCCGTTAAACAGTGTTGCTAGTTACATATTTGTTTGAAAAAGTTCTCCCGACACAAATAGTTTAGTTTTTGAGATGGTAGAGATACCAACACAACCTTTTTTTTTTTTTTTTTGCAAAAAGGTTTTTTTTGGGACAACATATTTCCTGACACAGATAGCACTTTTTTGGCAAGAGTAATAGTTCCCGATGCAAATATTACCATTTTCTATGATTTTGTAATGGTTTTTCACCATCGTAAAAAGTCATTCTTGCCGGGAAATGTGTTTGCAACGGCTCTTTTCGACGCAATTAGCTTTTTGTGATCCCCTAAATTGCTACACCCATTGTTGCGAAGGCAATTTTACTTTTTGCAACAGCGTCTTCCAACGCAAGAAATGTCTTTTAAAAGTGTACATTAGTAGAATTAAATGACTCAAAGTTATGACAGCCTTAATGGGTCTAGACAACTAAATGACTTGAAGTTATGGCAGTCTTAATGGGTCTAGCAAACTCAGTTTATATTCGAAGTTCAGGTAGATCCGCAGATAAGCAAGTCAGATATCTATTGCGAACAACTGACCTACCAATACTCTTGATGGCTATGAAAACCATTAGTATCCAAATGGGTTAGGTAATTTATGGATTTGCAGACAAGAAATATGAAGGCATTAATGTCATAGAAAGTACCTAGTCGGGTTACTTGAAGGAGCCCAAAGAACACTTATCACCACCAACAGAGAGAATGCAAGAAGAGTCCAAAATGCTGGAATTACCCAGGCAATTTTCCACAGCTCACTCAATGGGTCACTTGCATTGAAGTAAAGCTGAGAAAACAATAGTCCATAATCAGAATTTATAGAGATAACCATGTAAATAAGAAAATCAGACCAGTTTTCATCTGTTGTTAAGGTTTGTGAAACTATGATGACATGATATATTATTCTATGAACAAAACAGAAACATTACTACCTCATAGCCAATCCAAGCAATAGAAACCAGCACAAATACCGCGAGGGAATTGGTAAACTTCCGATAGAGCTCAAGTTTGGCCATGCTTCTCCGCATCTGAGCTCAAAAAAAAAAGAAAAAAAGAGAGGAGGAAACGAGGGAGAGAAACTTAGCAGATCAGTGGCTACACTATCCATATAAAAGTACATTTTATAGGACTCCAGTGAGCACTTTGATACAATAAGTCATGCACTACATCAATAATATGAAAATTGGCTTAACTTGATAAATTTTAAGGGAATCATCACAGTAGCAAAGTGGCAGATTATCTGTCTTTCAACCAATGTATGTACAAGCATAAATGTGTAATATGCACACATCATTACATACAAAATACATAATCAATGTGTGCAGGGCACATGCACATGCACAATACGAGTCACGTTTCGTACATGAACAACACAAATGATAAGTCCAACTAGTAACTTTTAGTGAGACCTATAACCATCCCATTGTGTTATTCCAAAGAATAATCTGTCTTATAGTACATATGCTGAAGACAATTTAAGAAAAACCAAAGTCAAAGAAGGATAGTGAAAGAGGGAAATTACCTGAAGTTTTTCTAATGTTTTGGACAATGATGAAAAAATCCACAATATAAACCAAGCATCCAAGAAAGTAACAGCAAGCACCAAATATATCTTAGTTTTTCCAGAGAAGTCATTTATGTTCCCCAAATGTTCAACAAGCTGAAGTACCTCTGAAGCAACAAAATATATTGCACCAAGAAGAAGTACTCTTGAGGTTACACCACCAAGGGTAGGCTTCACTACACCATATCCCATTGAGACCACCAAAAGAAGCAAGCGAGACAGAGTCTTTTTAACAGCAGTAATGGTTACTGCCCACAATGTGATCCCCATCGGTCTTCTTCCCAAAGCATTTAAATTTGCATACTCAAAATACCAGAGAGCTGTTTCACACATTCCAAGGGCAATTACTACTGTAATGTGGTAGTGCAACTGTATAATGTCCTTCCAGAACTGGACAAATCGTAAAAACCACATTAAACCAAGTGCAAGATAAGCTAAAGACACAATTCCATAGAAAGTCATCAAAGGGACCATCTTCCCAGGTAAATAACCTTCTGGGTTCCTCCACACAGTTCTGCCCTGAATTACCGTGCCCTTGAGGTGAGGATCGCAAAACATGAAGTAAAGAAAGTACATTCCAGTATTATTTATCTCAACATTATGTGTAACCATCTTTGCTTCTTGACTATTTCCTTCAAAGAACGTTTGAATGCATCTTGGCCAATCAAGGTTGTCTTGGTTTTTGTGAATAATAACCTCCCCTACCTTGCAGGATCCATCCTCGGAAAGTTTTGGGGTGCAACATATTGCGTCAGATTTTATAAAAGCGCCTCCAATCCTCCCCCTATCTTTTACCTCAACTATAATAGCTTCAACCAATCCAGTCTTACTCTGCATCTCATTCTGTTTATCACTGGACTCTTTTGTTCTTACAAAGATGACATTTTCAAATCTGCAATTTATCAGTTAAGAGTGAGATCTGAAAGTAAAAATTAAATGGTTATTTCAAAATAAGATGAGTAGTGTTTGAAACTTTGAATTTTGGTCATTAGCTCCATACCCATATCTTCCAAGAGTTGTCATTTCCTTAGATACATTCAAGAGAAAATGATGATCTGTCAAATTTAAGTCCTTGCATTTTCCAAAAGAATCCAGGTTTTACAGTTAAAAGGAAAAACTTTTGAAACAGCCCTTCAAGATTTCTACCAAACTATAAAATATTAAACACATAAAAAGGCAGAAATAACTCATGGCCATGTACAATGTCCAAGAGTGCAACCTCCCCATTTGACATCAACTATGGCATGCTTAGTTTTCTTTATAGTATTACAACCATTAAAAATAACTTAAAGCTTTTATCACATCCAAATATCCAATGTGCAAACATTATTTGACTAAAGACACCCGAATAAGGGCAAGGCTATGCAACATGAAACAGCACAATTTGCGTTCAACATATCAATTATACACTCTCTTCATTCACTTAGATTCACATATATGTGTATTTTAGCTGTTACTTTTTTTTATCCGCAGCAAAGATAAAATTTTAGAAAAAAGAAAATACAAAAAAAAGGAAAATGAGTCCTCCAAAAGAAAATAGAGAAGAACAAAACCTATCAAACTACAAATTACGAATCAAAGAACAAAACCTATCAAATTACAAATTAAGAATCGCAAGTTGCCGTCCAATCTACAAAACATAAAACATAAAATTCCCTTGAACGGAGGAGAAAAAACCTAAAAATATGCCAAATGTACCCTCAAACTTGTTCTAAAAAATCTTAGCGTTCCGTACCAACCAAATATCCCAACAAAGTGAGAGCATTAACGAACGAACTCCTCCCAAATCTATCTTCATTGAATAACTGCAAAACCTATTTCTTTCCATGATCTCGACCAACTCCCAACTTGATGTTTCAGCAATCTGTATAATAGATATCACATACTCACTTTTTATCCTTGTTGCTCAATCAAGTCTCATTGTTAATGCTTTTCTTTTTTAGTTGTTACTTTTGAAGTTCACTTTCCATTGGGTGGTACTTTCGAAATCACTTGTGTATGGATTTCTCTCATCTTATAATCCACATGCTTTCTACCTATTGAAGAGATTGATGCACATTATTTGGCCCATTTTCTAACAATTGGTGACCTACCATAATATCAAAATAGGCAATAGATTACATGTTCAAACCTCACACTTCACTTTATAATTATGAAACTTGCATGTATTTTGCCTGGTTCTGGAGGAAACATGTCTACAGATGGGGCTTGTTGAGGATAAATAGCTATGTTACCCCTCTCGTTTAAGCTTTTTAGACTAGTGGTGCTATACGTAAGCCTCTAACATGGTATCAGAGATCAGTTGGAGGAGGTTTAGGGTTCAAGTCCCTTCACCTAAAATTTTTCCTCTGATTTTCAATTTGTTTCTCTCCACGTTTGATTGTTTCCATCTCATGTGCAAGACCGGATTGCATGTGGGGAAAGCTATTAGAGAGTTTGATGTGCATTCTTTGGGTTCTTTCTTGCATAGCTTAAACTATTAAATCAGATGGTGGAAAACAATTTAACATTGCCCTATGCAAGAAACATGAACCCGTGTAGTATGGTGGAGTCTAGGTAGACAATTGGCAGTGGTTGGTCAGATCTTGTGCAACTACCCAGTAAATGCAGGGAAGTGTTTTAATACAATCAAAGATTTTTTGTACAAAGATTACCAGGTGGAGGTTTTGCAGAGTGCTGTCCCCCTAATTAATCACATACTAACATATCAAATCTTTTTTTTTCTTTTTCCTTTTCAATCTTAATAACTGATCAGCCACGAAGCTTTGGCAGAAATTGGAATTCTCAATCACTAAATTAAAATGAATTACAATGTGGTAAAACATTTATTTTCTCGCTCATTGATTTCTTTCACCATTATAACTACCATGCTTCATTGTTTCTACACATAATTTACATTTAAACATGAATTTAAACGCAAACAACATTTGATCACATCAAAGTTCAATTTTAAATTTTAAGGCGTTTTCAAGTATCCCTTGGACACTGAAAAGTTCTATAGAGCAAAATTTCATTTTTTTTCTTCTTGTTAGAGAACGCGTCAGCGTAAAAACAACGCATTCATAAAACAGCAGCGATTGTCAGAAATGAGAATAGAATATGAAAATGAGTCCATTCAACGATATCCTAATGAAAATGAGTCCATTCAACGATATCCTAAAACTCAGCTTGTATCAAATCCATAACTTTTAAAGACATGCATTCACTTCAAAAACATCCATATATGCATGTAAAATGATGCAAACGCTTACAAATAGTCACAAAAGATTGAAGTTGTGGCTAGGAATATACCTAATGAAGGATTTTCCTTTGGCGGGATTATCTGGAGAAGTGGCCGATGAATCATGGAACTTTGAAGCGTAGAGGCCCTCGATACCCCCATGGAAGAAGAAGGCATTGGACTGAGTAGTGAAGGTTTCGTTCTGATACTCGTGAATCGAAGCACTGGCGTGTAAGATTGAGTGCCATACAAACAGAAACCCCACTATAAACCCTAGCCAGCCTTTCCCAGGCCAATAGATTTTGAGCTTCATCTTTCTATTTCTCTGTGTCACGCTGCGTCCATGCGTTGAGCGGAGGGTGAAGGCTGAGGAGAAAGATGAAGAGATTCAGGGCTGTTTGTTTCGGCAGACTAAGAATTCGTTCCAATTATTAATTTAAAGGAATATTACCCTTATATTCTTTTATTTAAAGGTTATATTATTATTGTTATTATTTTTATTTTTTCAAATATTATTATATATTTTTATTTTTTATTTTTTATAATATTTTGATTCAAAAATTAATTTTTTGTTAATTTTTAGATGAAAAAATAATATTTTTACACTTATATTCCTTAATTTTTTTGTTTTCACACTTACACCCCATATTTTTTTTATTTTTTTATTGTTTTAGTTACAAAATTTTATTTAAAAATTTTTAATTAAAAAATAAAAAATCACTAAATACAAAAATAAGTAAAATAAAAACAT
>JAOTRH010198324.1:0-11340 GCA_034768845.1 Heliamphora exappendiculata | reverse complement strand
AAATAAGTTATAGTTTTTAAATAAGCTGAAAAAATTTTCTAAAATAAAATTTTAATTAGAAACTAATATATATAGTCTTTATTAATTAAAATAAACTATACAAAAAAATTATTTTTAATCAAATTAGATTTATAAAATTCTAATTTTGATAAATTAAATTTATATATAGGGCCTCGTTTGGTTTAGAAACAAATTGGAGGCAAAACAGTATTTGGGTTGAAGAAGTGAGCTGGTTTTTAAAAATTGGATTTTTTGCTCAAATTGGTCTCAAAATATGAATTGGTTGACCTAACTACTGTAACTTCTTTCAAGATACATGAAAAGGACTCAGCCGAAAAACAACTTAAAATGAACACATGAGAAAAAAATTGAATATTTAATTATTTAAATATAAAAATTAAGCAGATAAACTCATAAACACGTATATATCTAACCTATATTGAATGTTTACGAACCACCGGGCTCTAAAAATAAAAAACTTTCAAATGCAAAAAACTTGTCTTTGAGTAAAATACTACATATTAAATTTGATCAAGATATTCTGTCACATCCCAAATTTCGGGTCACGTGAAACACCCACAACAACAAGATATAACACCTAACCCGAGAATACACTCCCAAATTAAACCATGCATGATTGTATATAATCGTCAAACGGTAGACATTACACGGTTCCAACACCGGAAAAACATGTTACAACAAAGAACAAAAAGAAAGACTACAGCTCTTCTACCTCTCCGGCACTTCCAGATCAACCAACGTGATCAGCACCTGAAGAAAATCAAATCCCACACCTTGAGCCAAAGGTCAGCAGATACAAGACAACACAAGCAATATAAGTTAAACATGTTAGAAAAACGAGGTGAAGTTTTAGACTATCTTTTAAGCCTTTAAAATAATTTTCACATATAAACGGGAAAGCGAGAACAATAACCATATTAGACTCACTCACAAGAGCCTAGAAAACAGTTTGAAAACGGTTTTTAGATCGCGATTCACACGACTCTTAAAAATAATTTGAAATCTGGTCTATCCATCTCACAATGCAATTCAAGCAATCCATGTAACCTCTCAGACCGAGAGACCTCAACTTCAACAGAACACAGTACAGATGCGTATAACCGGTGCTCACAAGCCACAACCACAGTCCTAACATTGAGATAAAGATCCGTACACAAACACACATTCTCGGGATAAAACCGTATATTACGAGGTAAAATCATAGACCATGGTGTAAAATCGTAAACCAAGCCACGGGGTAAAATCGTAAATTTTTACCGTAAGCCACGGGATGAAACTGCTGACCACGGGATTATACCACGGGATAAAACCGTAAACCACGGGGTAAAACAGCATACCGCGGGATAAGACCGCACACCACGGGATAAAACCACATATTATAGGATAAAATTGAACACTACAAAATAATACTGAACATTATGGGATAACACCGAACACACTTATGCATAACCTAATCAGGATTTAGATGCATAAAATATACCACATACGCCACATGCATGTGCCCCACAGATCCATTACATCCATGCCTAATAAAACTCTGAGTTTTAAAGCATGCAACCACATTACACAAAACGATATCAAAGCCATGTAATCCACTTACATATTTCGTATATAAATAAATAGAGTTATAAATGCACATAACTAGTTATAAACGCACATAGCCACAGATAACTTCACATCATGACGCCACATGCCAAACAACTAGATATCCACTCACATGGACAACCAACAACCCATAAAAATCAAGCCCAACCTGAAGGTGTCAAGCCCCAAACACCAGGGTCACACGAAAGCCCACCAACACACCGTTTAAGAAAATAAGATTTGCAGTTGAAAAATCATCAGCTCAAAAATATGCATCATTTGGATAAACATCCCTACAGTTCAACTCTCATAAACAATAAACATGCATTCTCATACATGAATAAATATACCGCCTCAAGGCGTACAAAACCAGCCTTCTGAAACAGACATTACATGTAAAAATACATGTCTAAAACAGGAAAACTACAGCAAGCTCTCTATCACCACAAGCCTCTAGGTCAACTCCACGTGTTCACCTAAAAATATTTTTACAGCAAAAATCCCACACCGTGAGCCAAAGCCCAATAAGAAAAGACAATAAAGCTGTGAAGCAGGCCATACAATCATATGGTGGGAGCTAGCTCAACCACAAAAGCCAAAAACATTTTTGTATCAAAACCCACAAGTTTTTCATTTGAAAACCACCATTTTCATCCTTGAAACTATGCATATCATCCTAACTGATATCATGCCACAGTTAAGGGAAAGCTGTAAAACATAGTGTTCTCCACTCGGGTCACACAGCCGAGGAGAAGAGATAAAATGTAATATTATGTACTGACTTTACCACACAAACACAAGTAACAATATAGACTCTTGCCCATTACCCTGGAACCACTCATGATCTGTTATGTAATGACAAGCTCTATACGGACTCACGACAATATAATCACTTAGTTTACGGGACCACAGCCCAAGGGTACTAAGCACCCAACCACTTAGTTTATGGGACTTGAGCCCGAGGGTACTAAGAACCCAATCACCTCGTTTACGGGGACTAACCCGAAGGCACGTAGGGACCTACTTTGCGCGCATTTTTAGACTTGCACCGAGGAGCAATGGAAGCCCAACTCAACACACCCATTGCTCCGGTACATCTATGGAAAATATTTAAAAACCTACAAAGAAGTTTTACATCGCAAGTATAAAAGTGATCCAATCCATCCACATGGAGATCTACAAGCATGTAACAACATAATTTCACAAAACTGAGACTTAACCCCAAAGGTTAGCTCCAAATCTCCAAAAGCATGCTTTTCATAAAACACCTCGTTTTCAAACCTCCTTTTGAAAACCATGGATATTAACACATCCAGATCATGTATAAAATAGAGAAAAGGCGTAAAACCCACTTTTACCCAAAAAAACCAAGGTTTAAACTTGAAAAACCACATTTAATGTATTTTTTACCTAGTAAAAATACATATAATTGCATAAAGCACCCTCATAACAACAGTAAGTCTAGAATCCCACCTCAAAGAGCTAAAAGCTCGACGCCTCAAAATCCAACCTCGTCTGAACGAGAATCCATCCAGATGGATACAAAGCCCACGTCGCCGACAGCAAAGATCTGCTATCGAACCACCAAAAACAAGCCCCGGGCCCCCCGAAAGCTAGAGAAAAGGTAGAGAAAATGTGAAGAGAAAGAGAATTGCTTGAAAAAGATATTTTGAGTCTCCAAAAAGATATTTGTAGCCTTTATAGATTTTCGCGCCCAGGCCCCATCACTCGAGTGCCCAAGCACTGCTCAAGCGGACCCCTTCCCGATATGTGCCCTGCCACACCACCGCTCGAGCGCCTGAGCACCGCTTAAGTGATCACCTCTCGGACCAACACTCTGCCATCATCCCGCTAGAGCGTGCTTACCACCGCTCGAGCGGTAGTCGCTAAGAGAGAAACTAAAAAAGGTAACCAAGCCGAACTCCCTGCATGCATAACATGTATAACACCTATACAAAACACGCTGTTCTACAACTAGAAACATAAACTATACACTAAGAGATACATATATGGAAAGAAACACATCAACATATATAAATATCTAAAAAAAAGAGACAGGTCCGGGTCTCACAACTCTCCCCCCTTAAGAAATTTTACTCCCGAAATTCACAACAAGGTCACGAGGTAAACCGGTCCGGGTATCTAGCACGCATCCTAGACTCGAGCTCTCATGTTGCTTCTTCAATCCCATGATGAAGCCATAGGACCTTGACATAAGCAATTGTTCTGCCCCATAACACCTGCTCCCTTGTATCAAGAATCCTCACTAGATGCTCCTCATAAGTGGCATCCTGATTAACCCCAAACTCAGCCCAATCTAACACATGAGAAGGATCAGGATCGTACCTCTGAAGCATAGAAATGTGAAATGTGTTATGCATAGATGCTAACTGAGGTCGCAAAGCCAAACGATAAGCAACCTCTCCAACTCTGTCAAGGATCACAAAAGGTCAAATGAAACGCGGTGATAGCTTCCCACTACGACCAAACCTCATCAAATCTCTACGTGGCGAGACCTTCAGAGACACATGATCCCCCACAGAAAACTCCAAAGGTCACCTCTTCTGATCTGCATAACTCTTCTGGTGGCTCTGTCCGGTCAAAAGGCGTTGGCGTATCACTGCAATCTTCTCTATCGTCTCTCGCACCATGTTGGGTCCCAAGACTGCGATCTCTCCCACATCTATCTAACACATGGGCAATCTACACGGTCTATCATACAAAGCCTCATACGGTGCCATCCCAATACTGGACTGATAGCTGTTGTATGTAAACTCTGCCAACGGTAGATAATCCTCCCAAGAACCTCTGAAATCAAAGACACAAGCCCTCAGCATATCCTCTAGAATTTGTATGGTCCTCTCTGAATGAACATCCATATGGGGGTTAAAAGTAATACTGAACATCAAGTTCATCCCCAAGGCCTCTTGAAGACTCTGCCAAAAGCGCGATGTGAAGCGCGAGTCTCGGTCATAAACTATAGATACTAGCACTCCATGCAACATGACTATCTCTCTGACATACAACTGACTCAGTCTTTCCACTGAATCCTTCACATGGATGGGGAGAAAGTGTTCAGACTTTGTTAACATATCAACCATAACCCACACGGTGTCGTGTCCCCTAGGTGACCGAGGAAGTCCTGACACAAAGTTCATCGTGACGTGCTCCCACTTCCACTTCGATATCAGAAATGGCTGCAACAAGCCTGCCGGTCTCTGGTGTTTTGCCTTCACCATCTGATAGGTAAGGCACCGAGAGACAAACTAGATCACATCTCTCTTCATTCCTGTCCAATAGAACTGCCGACGTAAGTCATGGAACATCTTCGTTCCTCTAGGATGCACTACAAGGCGAGAATGATGACACTCATGTAGTAGATCAGCTCGCCATAACTCTGGCACAAACAACCTCCCAGCTGACCTCAGCCTCAGATCTGAACCTACAACCCATCCTGCTGTATCCTCTCCACTGGCAACGCGATCTCGAATCATCTGAGCCTCCTAGTCCGTCTGCTGGACCTCTGTACACGTGCTATCAATGCTGGTCGAGTGACTATTAAAAATAAAGTGGCATCTATCACTGTCTCTCCAAGACACATATCGAACTCCCCAATCTCTCCAAGCATGTCCCACTCACGTACAGCCACGGAAGCTAACGACCCGTGAGATCTCCTACTGAGAAAGTTTGCCACAACGTTGGCCTTCCCTGGATGGTATTGCAAGTCAAAGTCATAATCCTCCAACAACTCCATCCACCGTCGTTGGCACAAGTTCAGGTCTTTCTGTGGGAACAAGTACTTTAAGCTCTTGTGATCGGAGAAAATCTCAAAATACTCACCATAAAGATAATGATGCCATGTCTTCAAGGCAAAGACCACGGCTGCCAACTTCAGATCGTGTGTCGGGTAGGTCTTCTCGTGTGTCTTTAGCTATCGAGAACCATAGGCTACAACATTTCCTTCCTGCATCAGAACATAGCCTATATCGTCATGTGATGCGTCACAGTATACTGTATATCCCAAGTCTCGCTCTGGAATGATCAACACTGGAGCGCTAGTCAACCTCATCTTCAGCTCTTGGCATGTTGACTCATAGGACTCACTCCAAATAAACACTACTCCCTTTCGCGTCAGACGCGTCATCGGTGCAGCAAATCTCGCAAAATCCTTCACGAACTACCGATAATAACTTGCTAAACCTAGAAAACTACGAATCTCAAAGACACTCTTCAGTCGCTCCCAATCGATCATAGCATTTGTCTTTGATGAATCCATTGATACCCTGTCTGACGACACGACGTGTCCAAGAAACCTCACCTCAGACATCCAAAACTCACACTCGTCGAACTTCGCGTACAAGCGATGCTCTCTCAAAGTTTGTAGCACGATCCGCAAGTGATCCTCGTGTGCCTCCCAAGTGGGTGAGTAGATGAGAATATCATTCACAAACACCACCACAAAACTATCCAGATATTGATGGAAGATCCGATTCATCAAACTCATAAACGTCGCTAGCGCATTTGTCAGACCGAACGACATGACCAAAAACTTCTAGTGACCATAGCGAGTCCAGAAGGCACTCTTCGCTATGTTCTTATCCCTAATCTTCAACTGGTGATATCCTGATCTTAAGTCAATCTTTGAGAAGCAGCTCGAACACTTCAGCTGATCAAACAAATCATCTATCCTCAGCATCGAATACTTGTTCTTAACTGTCACCTGATTCAGCTTCTGGTAGTCGATACACAAATGCAAAGACCCATCCTTCTTCTTTGTAAAAAGAGCTGGAGCTCCCCACGGCGAAGTACTCGGACGTATAAATCCCCTATCCAGTAACTCCTAAAGCTATACCTTAAGTTCACGCAACTCAGCGGGTGCAAAACGATAAGACGGTATAGATATGGGAGCAGCTCTGGGAACTAGATCAATAGAGAACTCTACCTCACGTCTCGGTGGCAACTCAAATAGATCGTCAGGAAAGGCATCTGGGTAGTCGCAAACCACCAGAGGTAACTCCCCTCGAACCCTAACCTCCTCGTCCAACATGAGGGCCGAAAAGAGGAAACCCAGGTTATCCTGGTTCCGCACAGCGCCCAGCATAGTCATCAAATCCTCATCCCTGTCTCCCATAAAGAAAAAATAATCTCCCATCGGTGTACAAATCGTTACCCTCCGCCAATCGCAATTTATAAAGGCACGATAGGCGGTCAGCCAATCCATCCTTAGGATCACATCAAACGTGGTCATGTCTAGAATGATAAAGTCAAACTCTAAACAACGACAGCGACCTCCAACACGCAAGATCTACAGACAAGACTCAACGTCACACTCCCACTGACTGGGGTCTCCACACTCAAGGTACTACCTAACCAGTCCATTTTTAGCCCTAAAGCAGATGCAAAAGCAGATGATATGAACGAATGTGATGCTCCCGTGTCGATAAGAACACTGGCCCATGATCTAAAGACTAGAAGAGCACCTCTGATCATGGAGGTGGTAGCAGCAGCATTAGGCACGACCGGTGCCCTGGATCGACTGTCTGCCCAACTGTACTGAAGCGCCCCCTTCAGCAACCCGAGATAACTGATGTCCTTGTGCGAAAGGAGTAACAGGTGCTCCAGCTGTGCTCCACACGCTCCCTCCTCTGGGGAAATCTCTACGGATGTGCCCAGACTTGCCACACTCGAAACATACCACTGGCCCTCTCCCTTGTGCCTGCGACTGTGACTATACCTGAACAGGCATCGAACTCCTGCATTCTGCCTCATGATGCCCTGACTATAGGTATCTAAAATAAATAAGCTCTCTCGGATCCGACCTTCCCATTGAAGCTACAGAAGGCACGGATATGGAAGACTGTGGCGGATACGACCCCACCGGATGAGAACTCGGACCAGATGTCCATCGACGCTTGTCCCTGCGTCCTTGGGACAGTACACGTCCACTGTCTTGCTGACCCCGACTGTCTCTGCCTCTACGTGTCTCATTCAGAGTGTCTTCCACCTTCATAGCCATCTGTACCAACTCTGTAAAGACCTACGCCAGAAATGCTGCCACTCTATCTCTGATAGCGGGCCTCAAGCCCCTCTCGAACTGCTTCGCGCAGAACTCATCAGTGGGCATAATCTCTTGTGCAAACCGGGATAAGCTTGTAAACTCTACCTCATACTCAATCACAGTCATCGTCTCCTGCGTCAGAAAAAAGAAATCCTCTCTGTAGCGATCCCTCAATGTCGCTGGAAAGTATTTCTCCATAAATACCTTCATGAATGCATCCTAAGGGCCTCCAACTGTGGTCCTAGCAAACTTTCACCATAGGTGTGCACTCCCTTTCAGCTGGAAGGAAACAAACATAACCCTCAGATTGTCTTCCTCTATCTAAAGCGTTTCCAGAATCCTAGTGATCAACTCTAGCCATTCAGTGGCTACCGTGGGGTTAAGATCCCCAGAAAAGGTAGAAGGGTGCAGATAGCAAAACTTGCACATCGCAACCGTCGCCCTCAGCTCGATTACACTCTCCCTTCCCCTAGTGGCCTCAACCAGTTGCCGGATGGAGCCGACCATCTCACACAACAGATCTCCGTGACTAACAGGTCCTTGGGGTGCATTAGCTTCCCCAGCATCTGGGACTGGAACGTTCCTTCGACCAGAACCACGGCCATAGCCTCGATCTCGGCCTCGTTCTCCCCGCGTAGACAAAATGCTAAACGAAAGAAATATAACAGGATAAGCATGGACATACACAAGCCTCTAGGTCAACTCCAAAATAGGAATACTACAGTAAGCTCTCCATCACCACAAGCCTCTAGGTCAACTCCATGTGGTCACCTGAAAAGATGTTTTTACAGGAAAAATCACACACTGTGAGCCAAAGCCCAATAAGAAAAGATGGTAAAGCTGTAAAGCAGGCCATGCAATCATATGGTGGGAGCTAGCTCGACCACAAAAGCCAAAACGGTTTTTATCTAAAAAACCATGGGTTTTCCATTTGAAAACCACCATTTTCATCCTTAAAACCATGCATATCATCCTAACCGATATCATGCCATAGCTAATGAAAAGCTGTAAAACACAGTATTCTCCACTCGGGTCACGCAGTCGAGGAGAAGAGATAAAATATAATTCTATGTACCGACTCTGCCACACAGACACAGGTAACAACTATAGACTCTTGCCCATTACCCTAGAACCACTCATGGTCTGCTATGTAATGACAAGCTCTATACGGAGTCACGATAATGTAACCACATAGTTTATGGGACCACAGCCCAAGGGTACTAAGCACCCAACCACTTAGTTAATGAGACCTGAGCCCGAGGGTACTAAGCACCCAATCACCTCGTTTATAGGGACTAACCCAAAGACACGTAGGGATGTACTTTGCGTACGTTTTTGGACTTGTACCGATGAATAAGGGAAGCCCAACTCAACACACCCATTGCCCTGGTACATCTATGGAAAATATTTAAAAACCCACAAAGCAGTTTTACATCACAAGTTTAAAAGTGATCCAATCCATCCACATGGAGATCTACAAGCATGTAACAACATAGTTTCACAAAACTGATACCTAACCCCAAGGGTTAGCTCCAAACCTCCAAAAGCATGTTTTTCACAAAACACCTCGTTTTCAAACCTCTTTTTCAAAACCATGGATATGAACACATCTAGATCATATATAAAATCGAGAAAGGCATAAAATCCACTTTTACCCAAAAACTAAGGTTTAAACGTGAAAAATCGCATTTAATGTATTTTCTACACAGTAAAAACACATATAATTGCATAAAGCACCTTCATAACAGCAGTAGGTCTAGAATCCTACCTCAAAGAGCTAAAAGCTCGATGCCTCAAAATCTAATCTTGTCAGAACGATAATCTGTCCAGATGGATACGAAGCCCACGTCGTCAACAGCAAAGATCTGTTATCGAACCACTAAAAATAAGCCACGGGCCCCCCGAAAGCTAGAGAAAAGGTATTAAAAATGTGGAGAGAAAGAGATTTGCTTGAAAAAGATATTTTGAGTCTCCAAAAAGATATTTGTAGCCTTTATAGATTTTCGCACCCAGGCCCCACCACTCGAGCGCCCAAGCACCGCTCAAACGGACCCCTTGTCGACATGTGCCTTGCCACACCACCGCTCGAGCGGTCACCTCTCAGACCAACACTCTGCTGCCAGCCCGCTCGAGCGCGCTCACCACCGCTCGAGCAGTCGTTGCTGGAAGGGAAACTAAAAAAGGCAACCAAGCCGATCCCCCCGCATGCATAACATGTATAACACCTATACAAAACATGTTGTTCTACAACTGGAAACATAAATCACACACCAAGAGATACATATATGGAAAGAAACACATCAACATATATAAATATCTCAAAACAAAAAGAGATGGGTTCGGGTCTCACAGAAGGTCAACGCTAAACCTCTCAAACCACGAGGTCACAAAACACCACCTTTCCTCCAAAGGTGCCATGAGCCCGAACACGCTCTATACCCAACCACGACGTACACAACCGTGCCCCAACAACCCACATCTAGTCATGCACATCACCACGAGAACGGCACCCAAAAAAACACCCGGGGCCACGACACGACCCCCAAAACCTTAACACGACCAATCGAATCCCAAAAAGAATCCAACAGTACTTCAGTCGACTAATCCCATAATTAATCAACTAAATACCATAGGAAACCAATCGAAAACAAAGGACTCAACCACCAACACATCATAACCTAGACCAACACACGCCTAACACGGCCAACACGGACCCACGTAGTCCCAATAAGGCCAAAAGAAACCCCTAAGGCTCCAACACGGCCAAAGAAAAAGGGTTCAACACAACCAGCGAAAGTGTCGACACAAACAGAAAAGGTGTCGACACAAACAGAAAATGTGTCGACACAAACAGCAGAGGTGTCGACACAAAAGAACCGAGAGTTCAGGAAACTTATGCAGAGAGCAAAAGTGTCGACTCCAGCAGAAAAGTGTCGACACCAGTGACAAAAAGTGTCGATACCAACAAAAAATGTGTTGACACAAAAGAAGCAAATTCAAGTTTTTCAACGAGGGAACTGGGCGACGGTAGAAAGCCAACCCTAGCTACGGAATAAGCTTCTCAACCCCAAATTAAACCATCAAAACACCCCTTTAACAACCCATGGACATACACAAGCCCAAAACTACCCCCAAAATCTTGAGAGAAACACTCGAAACCGGATTCCATCCAACCAAAAACACCCAAAATAATTTAAAACCAAAACCCAACTTATAAACCGACTTCTCATGCATTTTAAACGGTAAAAACACACATGATTACACGTAGCACTCTTATAAGACATGAGAGTCTAGGATCCTACCTCGTTGAGTTAAAAACTCGACGTATCGAATCACATGCAAAATCGAGCTTCACCTAAATAAAATTCTGTCCAGATGAATGCGTAGCCTACCGTGCTAATAGTAAGGATCTGCTATTAGATTGTCAAAAATCGAGCTTCGGGCCCCCGAGAAGTTAGAGAGAAGGCAGAGCATTTGGTTTGAAAAAAGGAAACTTAGCCAGGAAGTTATAAAAATATCTTTTTCTAAAATATCTAAAGCTATATTTATAGGCCACGAAAATATCTCTTTTTTTTTAAATCACACCGTAACGCTGTTGGAAATGTATACTGAAAAGTCATGCTTTTTATGTATTTTATTCTGGATCCCTGACATATTAATGAGAAACATTTGAGATG
>JAOTRH010198313.1:0-11341 GCA_034768845.1 Heliamphora exappendiculata | reverse complement strand
GTGGCCGCACCCTGGCCTCCCGCCCACCCAGCATGCCTATCCAACCGCCCGCTGCCCCGCCCCCAGCGCCATCCCCGCAGCCCGAAACCGGCACTCTCTCCAACTACGGCGATCCCAACACCCCGTACACGTACCAGACCGTTGCAGCCCTGCCGTTCGACGACCTCTCGCAATACACGGACCGCACGAGCGGCGGCCCGACGGGGAGCTTCGGAGAGTTGGGCCAGGATGGGGCGTATCACGGGATGGAAGAACGGCGGGCCACAAGCAAGGAGCGGTATGGTCTTGGCCTTGTACATGTGGACCGGATATGTGGGGACCACGGCCAAGACCTTTACCCAGAGCTGCCGTCCTTGACGCCCAGAGTGTTTGAGATGCATCCCGAGTTTGTCAGGGGAACGGGAACCGACAGCTGGAGGCACATCTGGTTCAAGAAAATGATGCCCAGTGAGCGCCCTTTCAGCTGCGAGTTGTGATGCTGAGCGAATGCCGCTGACAGTGCGCCACTGGCGATGGCGGTTTCGTTGCTGTACCTGAACCTCACAAATACGGTCTCTCTAACGGCTATCCCATTGCTCACAGCAGCGTCCCTACCGAGGCCTACACGATCTCGATGTTCCACCAACTCCACTGCCTCATGTCCATGTGCAAAGACACGCTCGATCTCATGCACCAAACTTCATTCAATCCCGCCACCGTCGATCTTGACCATAGCAACCACTGCTACGAGTATATCTGGCAAGCCATCTTGTGCGCCGGAGACACGACTCTGGAGCCGATGCAACTCTATCACGGGAAGCGAGTACACGCGGTGCTGGGATGGGGCGTGTCACACCAGTGCAGAAACTTTGATGTGATTAAGAACTTTGCTGAAGAGCATGGAGATGGGAGCCACATTTGGCTATATCCTCACGACAGTTGATGTGTACATTACAAGACGAATGGTTGGAAACAAAACAATAGGCATAGAACAGGAGTCGAACTTACGTCTTCACGTAAAACAACCCCTACTTCACTACCTTGTAGTAGAGATAGACCGATACCCTTTCTGAAGCTTGTATTTCCATACAGCCATCTTTAATTTCCCCCTCTTATGTCTTTATCATGTCTCTCTGTGAGCCTCGCTGGAATTGCTCTTCTCGTTCTCCGTTTCTCGAGCATTTGACCAACTCGTCTTCCATCGACACAGTGGCCGCGAATCGATCTATGAAGAGGAGATGCAGCGCTACCACGCATACTCTTCGCTTCCATATCTGCATACACAGATCTCTGAACATGGTTCGCTTGCGTGCCCACAGTGCAGCTCGCATTGTTTCGGTAAATGATATCCACTCTCCACGAATGGCCTCTCGACTCAGGTGCATGTCAACGTCTCATATGCATGGTTAAAAGATTGTGAGGAGAGACTGCTACACGGAGATGGAATTGTCAGTCCCCTTCGTAACCCACCTTCGAGGGGTCGCTTGCTTTGTGGAGCTGCAGCTGACGCAAAGAACGCTGCAATAGAAGTTGGTCGCGTGCGTTCGGATGAAATCCCATTTACCGTTGCCTGGGTATTCTGGACTGAGATCTGTATCAGTGCCCTGGGAAACTGTCACAATCTGGGAGACAAGCTGTACTTTCTCACGCTACGGCAGTTTGGGGCTGAGCAGGCCTTGGAGATTTGGGCCTGGTATTCGTGTTCAACGGCGAGGCATGTTCTGCAACCTTGCTGTGCAATCTCTTCGGGACAGGCTATATGCTCCTTCTTGAATGCTCACTTGCTGATGGTCCTACGTTTCTCACAATACATGTTTGAGATGCTTGTATAGCATGTAGCGGCATACTTTAATGGAGGACATGACGTTGGGGTAGAGTTTACGCTAGCAGTCGGATCTGGCTCCGAACCGTTCGACTTCAAGGACGATATGACATGACCACTACACTGCTTTGAGGAGCAAATATCCACTGAACGTAAAAGCTGCGAATGCAATTCGAAGTCCCCCAGACACTCGAAGAATTGTTCATCAAGCCACATGGCCTGCCTTTCCCGATTCGATTTAACCGCCCGCATACAGGTGTCACGCCTCAAAGTCACCGCTGGATCCAAAGACTGTTTGCCAAGTGTGCACTTAAAGGCGACTGCACCTCATCGAGCTGCGGCTGAACAAGACTTCGCTCGATTTTGGAAATCGCTTGGGCAGTGGGGTCGCAAGATGCATCGAGGAAAGCAAAAACAATGGATCCGCATTGGAGACTGCGCCGAAGACATACGGAAAGAAGTTCAAATGAGCACAGAGCGCTTCGCAGTTCCGCAGTCTTTATTTTGATCGGGGACTCGTCCACTAACTCGACATTTCACCCCACGCCGCCCAACCGCCAAGCCCGGCTGCCGAACTTCTAGTTCACCCAGGTTTGTGACCATAGCAAGAATGCTGTATTGCAGCGTCTGAACAGTCCTGCAAGATCCAGGCAACGTAACTTCGTCCAGGTTGCAAGGTCGCTCGTGTGCGACCGCACGGAATCCTGCAGATGTATTGCTGCTCCCCGGGAGGTTGCTGGGCTTGACCAGTGAGGCGGCACTTTCAGGGCAACCTGGTTAGAAGAACTTTGCACGTGACTATCATGCATCGATCTCGTTGCAGTCAGCCGCATGCTACTGCGCCTATTTGGAGATCTGGAAGCCTCGCGCGGAGAGGCCGCACTAGATCTGCAAAGCTCCTGCCTCATTGGTACGCTATCGCATTGCTGTCTCCGACTTCCCGATCGCACAAGCTTCTGCTCCACGAATGAACGTCCCATGTTTACCGCTGCCTTTTGTGCATATGCAGCCACCTTTTCGCCTTCTTCGCCTCTGGCAAAAAAGCAACCGCCATCCGTCAATCTAGGCTGTAGGCGCATCCGCGAAAGCACGAGTGGTATGCATGACCTTATGCATGGCGCCATCTGGGCAGCTGGTCCGATTAGTCGCAAGGACGAGCGCACTCACCTGCGGGAGCGCCTAGGCCCACACCGAGCTCAAACCGGTCAACGCCTCGAGCAACACAATGCAGAGTGCTGCAGCTTGACTTTCGCCACCTCACGGGCAATCTCCATGCGGCGCAAATCCCAACATCTACATCAAGGTCTCTGATGTTGTCCTACGCCTTCCCGCATCAATTTCAAATCTCATCGCAACGCTGCAAGAGAAAGACGTTGCTCTGCTACCCAGAGTCGATGAATCGATTTGGATGAAAACCACATTACAACCGGCGACCCATGGAAGACTACAGCAACGCACTCCGACTTCCTGCAAGGCAAATGCCACACGTCGAATCAGCAGGCCATGCGCCTTGCCAGACTCCCCTTCACTCAACAAGGCACGCAATAAAGTGTACCGTCACAGCACCTGAACAAGTCGCCTGGCTTTTCCAAGTAGCAGCTTCTAGCAGGGATGACCTCGCCTGCCCTCTTTGCCATCGAGTCTTTCCGCTGAAGAAGACGCTCTTGCGCCACGTCAACACCGTTTTGGCCCAATGGCAAGGGCCTCGATTCCGATGCGATCAGTGCTCAGTGCGCTGCTCGCGGGCAGACATCCTTACAAGACACAAGGCCACCAAACACGGACCTGGCAAGAACTCCATAGCATGTGATGTTTGTGGACAACAAGTGCGGCCGAGGTCACTCCAAGACCACCAGCGAACTGAGACTTGCAAGGCATCGGTGAAACTTGTCTCCAAGACATCCGGAGCAGAGCCAGACAGCCAAAATGATCAGGCCCAAGACTTTCATCAGTCAGCAGATTCTTATCTGGCCATGTTCTCCCCACTTCACGACATCCTGGACTGCGTACTCTTAAGCGCGTGGCTCTTCGCCAAGATCCAGCCCTGGGGGGAAGGTACGGAGTCCAAGAACCTCTGGCTCGTGATAGGTCACATCGAGCCGTCCCCAGATGCGATGAAGCTTAGGGGCTGGGTGTTGAAAGCCATTCGGGCCGCAGCCTACTCTCCGGATGCTGCTTTGAATGCCGGACTTTTTGATGCCATAATCATTCTCATGATATGTACCACTTTCACGGATGGGTGGGAGATGACGTTGTGGCACCAGCAGGTACTGCTCAGACTGGCCTTGATGCAGATGGAGACTGCGGCAACTACCAAAGATACATTCATCAATCGACCACCTTCAGAGGCCTTCGCCACTGCTCTTCACAGAGCGGTGAGACATTCAGAACGAGCGAAGTGCGTGGAAGTCATTCAGTTGGTCTTTAAGATGATTCGCTCGGCCATCTACGACCCTCTTACCGCCTGGACAGACGGATTTCGCAAACCCACGACGCTTCAAGCCATTCGCCATTACACAGTGACATTGACACCAGTGGACTTTGCAAAGCGCTATGGTCATTACATGCTCGCCATTGCTGAGGTTGTATCTACTATTGGCGATGTTGAACAAGTGCCAGAACATCAGGCTCGGTTGTCATTGCTAGGGTGAACATGTTCAGGGCCTCAGCCGCACGATCAGCTCAGGAACTCACCCTGAGGTTGAGATGCTCCATCTGCAATAGCATGAATGATGATCAATCGTTCCAATTTGACTTTCTCAAGACTCTGATCCTGAACAAGACCTCGACACAGCGGAATAAGCGCTTGTCCGTTTCCAGAGCCAGCATTCGTCTGCACGAATCACCGTCTTCTATTTGGCGCTCCCGTGCATACATATGTGCATGCAGATGCAGGAGGCCTTCCGCGCTGCATAATTCCCCAAACGGGCGCCAAGAAGGTCTGGCCTTCTGGAAGGCTAGACTGCAGTCGAATGCAATGAACGACAGGAGGCAACATGCGCGCGGGGCCGGGACTGCTGAGCCTTACGATCTCTCCTTGAGTTGCTACAGTCCCCGAATGATTGCATTTAATGGGTCAAACCGCAACAACACAGCATTGGCAACGCTTTCCCTGGCACTTAACATACCTCAAGCTTCATATCGCGGCGCCGCTACGTTTTGCTTTCCATTTCCATCCTCCCAATGGACGACCCCCCCTCACTTGACAACCATCGACTGGTGCTCTCTCGTCAACAACCTGACGCAATCTCCACTTTTGCTCGAGAAGACGGCTTACTGGCCGTCAGTACAGTCACTGGCAGGACCGCTAAATGCTCAGTCGACTCCAGCGAGCAGGTTCCATACGTGCTTCTCGCAGCTGCGAACTCCAAAGCGCCAGATCACAGATGTCCGATTTGCCCCCAGACATCCCCTTACACGAAGACCCTTATCCGGCATGTCCAAGCAGTCATCAGCAAGTTCCAGCGGTCGCCATTCCAGTGCCAGACTTGTGGGCTACGATGCTCGAGAAAAGACATTCTGATTCCATACCACAAAAGCAAGCATGGCGACGGCATCAAGCTTGTGCGATGTAACATTTGCAGCCAGGAAATCAAGCAACGATCAGTTACCGAGCACCATAAAAGCCAGGCATGCATCAGAAGAGCGACTCGCACTGTCATTACGGAGACGCAAGGTGAAAGCGTGCAGCAGGGCTGGGAGGACAATCGCGAGTACAAAACCTTTCTGGCTCTCAGTCGCAGTCTTCACGCCGTACTTGACTGCGTCTTGCTAAGTGCTTGGCTGTTTGCGAAACTCCAGCCTTGGGGACGGGGTCAAGAGTCGACCGACCTCTGGATGGCCAGGATCAGAGCGCCTCGATCATACGAAGTCGACAAGCTGAAAGGCCTGTTGTTCAATAGCTTACGTGAGGCATTGTCGTCGCCTGGTGCAGCCTACAACCCAGGTCTTTTTGACGCGGTTATTATTCTGATCTTCTGCACAGTCTGGACCGAAGGATGGTACGACTCACATCCGCATCAGACCGCAGCGCTTTACTTGGCGCAGCGACAGATCCGCGCATCTTCCCTTAGTCGAGAGGCCTTCGTCGCAATCGCCAACTCTCAAGCCGTGGCTGGTGTTCTACATCACGCTGCGCATATCACAGAACGGACAAAATGTGAAGAAGCTGTGCGCAAGTCGATCGCAGTCATGCGAGGGGCAGGCTACGACTACGTCTCGAATCTCTCCAATGGATTCCGCGGGGTGGCCAGCATACACGCAATCGACGACCATTCGCAACATTTGACAGCGGACATGTTCCACAGTGTATACACGCCGGACTTGATCCCGATCATTGAATTGGTGGCTTCTATCGCAAGTCCGGTCCCAGCAGCTGCTTGACCAAAGCCATGACTTCGTCGGCTATCATCTCAGTGAGCCAAGCCGAACCCGAGTCCATGCACAAGCACACTGGCAGGGAGGAACAATACACCGGCATGCTATAGAAGGGATTCGCTGACGACTAAGAGAGACGCTTGGATTGCCACAGCTTATCAGGAAGCACAATGTCCCGGTCTTTTTCGGAACATCTTTGTATCCTCGAGCGACAGCGTAAATCTCAACGAACGCATTTCGTTTGGTCTGGACATCTAGTATGATTTCCACTGTCAACGCTGTCCCACCTCGAGCTCGGCACCAGCAAATGCATCATGCTCGTCTTCGTCAGCTTCAAGTCCTTCTTCGCCGGTTTCGAGCGGCAAGTCTGTTCCCTCCACATCTATCGGCATTTTTGTTAGAAGCCGCCGCTGAGCGTCTTCGGGGAGTAACACCTGTGCTTGCTGCACCAGGGGCTGCTGGACGCTCCGCGCAGGTTTTTCTTCTATGGACGGAGCGCTGAGTATGGTGAAGTCAATGGCGTTAGAGTTCGAACCGCCGAAGACGCACGGGAGAAGTAAAGTGTTGATGATGCTGGTGCAGATCGGATTGGAACGTGAAACGCATGATGCTGATACCCAAGTCGAGGCGTAATTGGTGGATCGCCGTCCTGGTGCTTTGATGTCTTTCTTGATCGTCATGCTCGACAAAGTCAAGAAGAACGTCGTGACGGCTGTTACTTCTCACGCGGTAACAGTTGGTCAAGTTGAGACACACAGCTTGGGCCATGATCGTCTGGTCATGATCATGCTTGATGAAGATGCCTAGGAAGCCGATTGGCATATCATTGCCCAAGGCATGCTGCTGGTTCATGGAGCAGCAGTGAAGGGAGATCAACCAAGCCTCGAGAGAAGGAACCCCAGCCAACCTTCGGCGAGAGAACCGAAGTGCTTGGTCAACGCTACGCGAGCTGTTGCAGCACGGTTTGGATGGGTACACGCCCTAACTCAAAAGCACCTCTGCCAGAGCAAGCGTTCCCCTTTGCGAGGTTGAAGTTGCAGAATATCAAGTCGTTTGAGAATCTGGGACGTCGTGCAAGGGAAGCCCCACGACCGTATGATACGAGAGGGGAACATTTGACCTGAACGTTCTGAGGGGGTTGAAACTGCACACCGAGAGCGGGCCGGTCTTGCGGCAGCGACTCTCCCAGGACACCTTTGTTAACTGCTGTCCGCCCTCTTGCAATATGGCTCCCTTCAAACTTATCAGCATCGACGCAATCCTTACTTCGCCGTGTCTTGCTCATGTGAAGTCTTCAACCATCCAAGAATCGTCTGCAGCTAGATCTGAAGGCTCAGAGGAGCTGAGGTATGACGAGGCGGTTATGCAGGGCGGCGCCGGACACCAGGCTCTCGATGGGATCGCTCTAGCTTAATGCGAGTGTCTTGGTGTGGTTCATGAGGGAGGTGGACTGAGGTATATATATACCATCAAGGGCTGTTCGTCCTTGCTTTCTGGGAAGGCGCGGGAATGGGTCTGTATCTTTGGTGAGGAGGTTGTGATATCACCTTGTTCATCACGCGAGGCTCTGAATTCTCGCGAAGTCTAGGCCATCATTCCTGAGCGTAGACGAGGTTAGCTTGGTCTGTCAAACGCGAACAATGACGTACATGCAGCTGAAGAATTACATATTCCACGCGTAACGTTAAGGATTACATTTGTCTGCAACAAGCGTACCACAGACCGAGCAGGATTCAGAGGAGGGGGTTGGTAAAGATGGGAACGATGGAGATGTGGCTGTGGAGCAAGCAGACGATGACAACGATGGAGATGAGAATGCGGAGCGGCAAGAGGGAGACGATGGTGGAGACGAGGAGTATGAAGATTGAGAAATGGGGGCCGTGGCTTCAGCGTACTCTTCCTCAGAGACCAAATATGCCCTGGTAGGGCAGACGCTTCGTGCTTTGACGAAAGGTTGTACTAATGGCATCCGGTCTGGAAATCGTCAGTACTTGGAGCAACGAGAAGGTCTCAATAGACCATACAGCCAGGGCCACTACGTGCAATCGAGGCAATAGAACGGCCCAAAATCAGGCAATACCACATGCCAGAAGCGTATGCGAGCTGTGCTTGATAGAATAGTACGGTGAGGTAGCAGAGAAGGTTCTGAGATGCACGACTCCATTGTTCAAGATAGCTGGCCAGATTCTCGGAATGCCTGTAAGGGCTAGTCGACGGATTTGGTATACCGACGTGGACAACGGAAAAGAAAATAAAGAGGAGGACTTCTGTTCTAATCATTGCCGTACTGAATCTCAGAATGCTTCTGTCTGTTGCTGCTATGATGAGGAGAGTCGATGGTAGCCTCTGCCATCCTAGCGGTGGCTTGAGACTCTGCATTCCTCGAGCAGCATTTCAAACCACAGCCCTTGCATTTGCCTCAATGCACTTGACCTGCCTTTCCTGCGCTCATGCCCTATCCGCCGTTCTGCTGACCCGAACTCGGTCCCACACCCGCCAGCAACTCCTTAGCCCTCTCCTCCGAAATCTTGCACCGCGGACAAGTCCACGGATCACACATCCCCGCCGTCCGAAAACCACGGCATCCACCTCCCTCGCTCGCTCCGTTCTGCGTATCGTCGAACACGACCTGCGCCGTCCAGCGCGTCTGCTCCAGTCTATTGCACACGCCCGGAATGGGGTCGAAGGTGTACTTGTTGACGTTTGGATCGGCATATGGGATGCGCTGGGCGTCCTGCCAGACGTGAACGAAGGGGAAGTGATGGAACTGGGATTGGTCTGGGATGAAGTCGGCGTTTTCAGCGAGGGCAGCGATGGGCTGGGCGAGGTTGTGTGGGAGGGTGGCGTAGGCTGGGTAGAAGCGGCAGAATGCGCACATGGATGCGGTGCAGATCATCACGTCGAAGGTTGCGTTGTTGGTGTCTTTGACGCGCTTGACGACTCCTCCGTAGCGGTAGAGCTTGCTGGCTTTTTTGATGAAGCGGTTGATGTTGCGTTGGTGGTAGACTGGGGGAAAGTGGGTGCGGTCGATGAGGCAGGAGTGGACCATTTGGAGTGGTTGGGCGTTCTCAACGGGAGCCGCATTTGCCGTGGCATTCGCAACAACGGGCGCCGGCGTGTTGCTATTGTTGTTGGCGGGAGTGAATTCCGGATAGGTAAGATGATCCTCATCTGGGCCGGCTGTGACTCTGTCTCGCTTGGTCCCAGTAGCTTTCTTGAATGGTCGACCATCAGAGGGACCAGCCTGACCAGAGTCGGTTTGTGGCACGGCGGCGCCTGTTTGGGTGATGGTGAACTTCGGCATAGGGTAGGCCAGAGGAGAAGTAGGGGGGACACTCGGAGCAGAAGGCGGAAGAAGAGAAGTGGTGCTCATCCTCTGCTTGTATGTGGGATGAGTTGGATGATCCTCGTCCGGACCTGCTTTTGTAGCGATGCGGGCCTTTCCACGGCCTGTGTTCGATTTGATCTCAAATAGATGCCTAGGCTTACTGGCATCTGAGGATTCAGCCTCATCAGTATCCGCCTCTTGATCTTGAGCTTGAGCTTGAACTCTTCTCTTAGTGGTCTTGGATTGACGACGAGCATTGGCGGCAGCAGGTGTAGTACTCGCTCGACGACTTGGGCCTCCGGTCCTGCTCTTGCTCTTCTTCTTCTTGTCTGCTGGACGACCCATCACGACGTACGGCAGATCGCGGGGCTTGAGGACGATGGGTTGATCGGTCTCGCCGGTGTAGAAATTGTGCGTGCCCGACTGAGCTGCCGCGGCGACAATGCGTTGGCGGACTTGATCGCGGTCGGTGAAGTATTGCGCAGTACGCGCAGCAGCAGGGACGCTTACCAAGTCCCAATCCTTGGACTTGTTCGGGTTCCAGCGGTAGTTCCACTGCTCCATGTTAGTAAGATGTCGAGGGATGGCTGGAAGTCAGGGATTACCTCGTCTGCGAGGGGGTTCACGTCGTATGGTGTGCGCTGGGCATCCTTCCACTGCTGGCCAAAAAGGCGCCCGAAGATGCTGCGCATTTGGATCCGGTCCAGGGCGTACTCGGTGTGGAGGATGTCGAGGCAGATGCGCTCTTCCAACTTCCACTTGCGGACGCCGGTGGTGGACATGATGAGCGTGAGATAGTGGGAGGTCTCGTGGTAGTGGCAAAGGCGGTGCTGTGCGGACTCCTTTTGAAGTTGCGGCAAGTTTGCTGTGAGAGTTGAAAGGAAGACTCTAGGGGGGCCGGAGAAGCGAAGGAAGCTTCGCGTGGTCCCCGGACGCCAGCATGTGCCCCGCGTCGAGTGAATGTTTGCTGCGCCTCCGCTTTACACGCCTGGTCTTTGAATGCAAGGGATAGTATGGATCTGAACGAAGGTGAAATGACTCGTATAGAAGAGAAGAAAACCTACATCTTCCCAGTCTTCGTCGATATTCTCATATTATCCAGGTACAGGGGCCACGGAGAACGGGTCTGCAGGCATGTTTTGGACATATCAAAGCAGTCGACAGCCCAGCCAGTCACGCCGACACTCTGGGGGTAGAAAGCCGAGTCTGCTATCTACTGGCAACTTGCAGAAATCTTGGCTGGAGGTCTGACTGTTGCTGAAGACCATGACGGGCCTTCTCATGTCGTTTCGGCCGGAAAAAGGAGTCCCTGATCTCCCCACCGCGAGACCCATTGCAGCGTTTCGGCCCGAATTCCTTGTTTCTCGCATTCTCCATCCAGCTTCGATCATGTTCTTGCTAGTGCTGCCAGTTCCGAATGCTCGTGACTGATCCTTGAGGTTGCTGTCGAGCTCTGTGGAAGCGCAAATCTTTCATCTGTCCTTGATAGCAACTGCTGTGCAGCAATCTAGTACAGCATGTTATGAGCTGATTGAGATTGTAAATTAACATAAAGGAAGCACAAGGAACCCCGCAGGACGTTGTGCCGGCAACTACAGACAGTCAGGCCAATTTTTCATTTGCACAGTCATTGCCACAAAATGACAGCAATGCCACCACTGATGTCGCCATTTAGCAAAGCAGTGGAGCACGATCGGTCATGCGCAGAACGGTTATGGCAAGGCCGCCAAAGCCTCCTCACCTGGAACTGGCGGATCTCTCGCAGCAGGGCCTTGGCCGTCTCTTTTGCTGGGGCACCAAAGTCCATCAGCCGCATGCACTTGTTCTCCGCAACA
>JAOTRH010198302.1:0-11341 GCA_034768845.1 Heliamphora exappendiculata | reverse complement strand
TCCTCCTCCAACTTTGCTCATTCAGGTATATCTTCTATTGCACTTAGTGCAATTGCCTCTCCTACTCCTTAGATCATTGACTCCAGTGCCACTAATCATATGGACCGGCTCTTCTACCTTATTTTCTTCTTATTCCACTTGTTCTAGTAAAGATAAGGTTAGAACAGCCGACGGTTCTTTATCATCTATTTCTGGCTAAGGTTCTATTCCTCGCTCTTTTATACTTTTACTATCCTCTGTCCTTCATGTTCTCATTTTTTCTACTAATCTTTTATCTATTAGTCGCTTTAGTAGTTCCTTAAACTGTTTTGTAACCTTTTTTTACACTCATTGTGTATTTCAGGAACTGGCGACAGGGAGAATGATTGGCAGTGATAGTGCACATGGTGGCCTGTACTTATTGGATGTTCCGGCCTCTGCTTCTGTTCCACCTTCACTATCTGATCAGGCTGGCCTCCTCTGTCTCTAATTACTTCAGTGGCATCGCCGTTTGGGGCATCCTTCTTTTGGCATTTTAGAGACTTTTTCCCTCTTTAGTTAAACATTGTTCTAGAAATAATTTTTTGTATGAGGTTTGTGAACTTGTAAAACATAAACGTTCTGTTTATCGTATCTAGCGGCTCATGGTATTCTTTTTCAGACCAGTTGTATACGCACTCCTGAACAAAATGGCGTTGCTGAATGAAAAAATCGTCATCCTTTTGAGGTTGCTCGTTCCCTTATCAATTTTATGCATGTTCCTAAGTCTTTTTGGAGTGAGACAGTTCTTACTGCGGCATACCTTATCAATTGTTTGCCCTCTAGTGTTTTTCAGTTCAAAACACCTTTGGAGCTTCTTCACGGGTCTTCTCTTGTCTTCTCTCTTCCATCCTGAATTTTTTGTTGCACCTGCTTTGTTTATGCACCAAAGTACCATGGTGGTAAATTGGTCTCTAAGGCCATCAAATGTGTTTTCATTGGTTATTCTGCTACCCAAAAGGGATATAAATGCTATGATCTAGTCACCCGCAAAAGTTTTGTTAGTATAGATGTTACTTTTTGGGAGTCCGTGCCCTTTTTTCACTCTCCTCCGCCATCTCTTCAGGGGGAGATCTCTAGCCTAGAAGAGATGTTACCGTTGGATACACAGACTCAGGAGTCTCCAGGTTTGGTTTTTCCGAATCTTATTTCGCAAGTTCTTGCTCCTAGTGAAGGGGAGACGGAACCCGGTAAGGATGGAACTGAACAGAATGTTGGTGGACGCTTAGACAGAAATGATCTGCATACCTATACTTGACGCTCGAAAGATCAAACAGCTCGTGTGCTACTATCATCTTGCCAGTCATTACCTCCATCCTCCAGTTCAGAATCTCACACTGAACCACCTGGTAATGAGTCATCTGCTGTTGATCTTAATACTTCTAATTTACCTATCGCTCTTTGCGAAGGCGTTAGGACGTGTACTCAACACTCAATTTCTCATTTTGTCTCGTATAATTCTTTATCAACCCCATATCGTGATTTTGTCTCCTTCTTGTCCTCTATATTGATTCCGCAGGGTTGGAAGGAAGCCATTGAGGATCCTAAGTGGAAGAAGGCTATGATTGAGGAGATGACAGCCTTGAAAAGGAACGGTACTTGGGAGTTAGTCTCTCTTCCAAAAGAGAAGGTAGTTGAGTGTAAATGGGTTTTTACAGTAAAGCACGAGGTAGATGGATCAGTTGAGAGATTCAAAGCAAGGCTAGTTGCTAAAGGCTTTACCAAAACTTATGGAATTGACTATCAGGAGACTTTTGCTCCAGTAGCCAAAATGAACTTAGTTCAGGTACTCTTATCTTGTGCCGCTAATATGGGTTGGCCTCTCCAGCAATTGGATGTGAAGAATGCATTTCTTCATGGAGTTCTAGAAGAAGAAGTATATATGGATGTACTACATGGATTCTCATTTCCCGAAACTGAAGAGAAGGTGTGCAAATTGAAGAAAGCCTTATATGGACTAAAACAGTCTCATCGTACGTGGTTTAATCGTTTCTTCATGGCCATGCTAAGATTTGGGTATCGATAGAGTCAAGCAGACCATACTATGTTTATGAAGTAAGGCAATAATAAGATCACTATTCTTATTGTCTATGCTGATGATATAGTTGTGACAGGTAATGATTCTGAGGAGGCATCTCATCTTAAGGCAAACTTAGCAAAAGAATTTGAGATGAAATATCCGGGGCACTAAGATATTTTCCTGGAATTGAGGTGGCTAGATCAGATAATGGGATCTTTATTTTTCAAAAAAAGTATATTATTGACAATCTAGATGAAGCTGGTATGATGGGTTGTCGACCTGCAGATTCACCTATTAAGGCTAATCATCGTCTCCATAGTGGTGATGGAGAACCTGTCGACAAGGGCCAATTTCAGCGGCTTGTGGGAAGATTAATATACATGTCTCACACCAGACCTGATATTGCATATGCTGTGGGGGTTGTCAGTCAGTTTATGCATGATACTCGTAGTGTACATCTTGAGGTTGCTTATTGTATTCTGCGATATCTTAAGTCTGCCCCTGGCAAAGGGCTCGTATTCTCTAGTCACGGCCATTTGACATTAGAAGCTTTCACATATGCAGATTGGGCTAGTTTAGTTGATGACAGACGATCTACATCTGGGTACTGCACATTTGTAGGGGGTAATCTGTTTATATGGCGTAGTAAAAAGCAAATAGTGGTAGCTCGATCAAGTGCAGAACCTAAGTATAGGGTTATGGCACATGGCATTTGCGAACTCATTTAGCTCAAAGTCTTATTAAAGGATTTGGGTATTGAGTGCGACAAACCTATGAAGTTGTATTGTGACAATAATGCTGCCATTAATATTGCTTATAATCCTGTCCAGCATGACAGAACGAAGTATATAGAGATTGATCGACACTTCATCAAGGAAAAAGTGGGCCAGGGACTAATATGTATGTACTTTGTGAAATATGCAGATCAATTAGCAGATATTTTTACTGTAGGGCTTAGTAGTATAATGTTTCAACCCATTATGTGCAAGTTGGGTCTGAGAAATATCTATACATCAATTTGAGGGGGAGTGTTAAGTTGATGGTATTATTGTACTTTTAGTATTTTATTATAAATAACAAGGAATATGGTGTAAACCCTAAGTTTTGTGCTCTCATTCATTGTTCTTCTCATTCTCTCTTTTTCTCTCTAACTCGTTTCAATAATTCTAACAAACTCACTTTCTCTCTATAATACATGCATGGCCGGCCAAAAGGGAGAAGAGGGGGTCTGAATATATATTGAAAACCTTGGGTGGGAGATGTTATCATGAGGTGTCATAGTGTAGGCAAATTGGACCAATACATGAGCATGCAAAAATATTTGATTGGAGAAGTGAAGACTTGGCTTGTGGGGGTGGGGAAAGTGGCTGGCCAAGGGGTCTTTTAGTGCTCCCAAATCAGATCTGTACTTATATAATGATATAATATAGGTTCGTGAGATATAATTGTACTACATTGCTCAAAAAAGTGCTCAAAAATTGATTTAATCCATAAAACAGTCACTTTTTCCCGTGGAATTGTATTAAATTATAAATTTTATGATTAACATGTTTGTCTCTAAACGCTTATCTCATTTATATTTCATTTGCATTTCATTACAATCTAACCAACATTTGATTTGGTTAACTCTAGGTTAGTTAATTTTAACCTTAGTTACTTTATACACATAATAAACTTGTATGTACAACACTTGGCCACCAAGCTTGGCACAACCACCAAGGTGGCCAGCCACTACATGCTTTTCTCATTTTTTTGGTATAATAATTATTTTCTTTTTCTTTATGCACGAGAATTTCGGAAAATTTCTTATGAGCCCACTTCTTGGTTTTTAGGCCTAACTTTTGGTTTAACTTGACTTTGGACTTAGAGATTTGAATTTTCAACCATAAAATTAGGGCAGTATTGATCTCAATCTATTCCGAATCCCGACCTCGTGAAAGTTAAACATCTGGGTCGATCCTTATTAAAGAAATTAGGTTCGAGAATTCGTTCAATTTGAAACTTACTTTCCTTTTCTATCGATTTCTTGAGTATGGGTTATTAAATATTGGGTTAAAGAGGGATGTGTAGGATTGAAAACCAGATCATCTTTCAGTTATTTTGGGAATTTTGTATCATCACAACAAAGTGGGTGGTGGGGTGGATTTTGTTAGATGTGGAGGAAACCACAAGTGAGGTTTTTAGTGTTGAGTTCTTTACAGTTGTTTGCTGAGCGATATAGGGGATACTTTCTGTGGAGGAGTCTTTGGAAGATGAGCCCATTTGAAAGTGATGTTGTGTTTGGGTTGCAACACATGGGAGGATCTTAACTATAGATAATTTAGTTCAGTGGGACTTGTGTTAACTAACAGGGTTAGTGTGTTTAAGAAGGAGGGTGAGTTTGATTTCCATTTGCTAATTCACTGCTAGTTCACTAAGGAGTTGCGGTGTTTTGTTTTGATACTCTTTAGGGTGTTTTAAGTCACCAATTGTCTCAAAAGGTTAAGCTATTAGGAAAAAAAGTCAAACAATGTATATCAAGCTATCCAACATTTCCCTTATGTACGACACTGGCTCGCACGTGGAGGGGCAAACAGACTGAACAGGTGTACCAACACACAGAGTGTATAATAACAAATATAACAAGAAAACACATCACGAAACTAGAACTCAAGACTTCGTGGAACCAGAACTCTGACACCGTGTTAAGTCACTAATTTTTTTAAAAGTTTAAGCTATTAGGAAATAGGCCAAATAATGTTATATTAAGCTATCCAACAGGGTGGGATGGGTGTTTCAAAAGAAGATGATCGAGTTTTTGTTGAGATGGGGGGGAGGGAGAGTCTTGAGGAGTTTGATGTGGCTGTTATGGCTAGAGCAGAACAAGAGACACATTATGGAATTGAGTTTCTGTTAGATAATCTGACTGAACGGCGTTTTCCTTAATTTGTACAGTTGGTTGTCTGAGCGTGGAGGACCTTGGGTTGATGAAACGGCCAACTTCATGGAGTATTTGTCTTTGTGATTCTTTTATAGTTGGTTTTGCAGTTTATCATTTTCTTTTTTTGTAGAAGCTCTTTTTATCTTTCTCTCGTGTTGTATGGGGTCACTTCCTCTCTTGATTTGGGTGGGATTTCGTCAATGTCTTGCTATAAAATCTTCTTTATAAAAAATTTAAAAAAGAAAAAGAAAAAGAAAAAAAGAAGAAGAAAGCCCATGCAGATCTGTCAAACTAACCTTCATCTTTTAGGCACACAACCACTATTGATGCCAACTGCCAAAATGCACAAGAAGCTCTTGTATTGTTCCACTGAGTGATATTGGTTAACCATTGCATATGCATTATACCATGTATGACACTATGACTCATACAAAACTGAGACAATGCATATTATAGCACATAAACCACGGCATACTCACAAGTATGGTGGGCTTCACATCAAGTGTTGGTGGCACTTGATGGAGCCCACCATACTTATGAGTATGTGGTGGTTTATGCTATACAACATGCATTGTCCATAGCCGGATTGTATGACCCAGTTAGTTGAAGTCCTCTTTCCAAGGGGAGGTTATGAGATACACTGTATATGTTTAGTTACCTAATCCTAATTCATTGGGCGTGAATTTTCCTGTTCTGTTCTTGTTTTAGCAAGGAGACATCTTTAGTTGTTACCCTCATCTTTTTCATCTATTTCTTTTTTGAAACTTTATGTCTTAATCATACACAAATTACTTTTGTCAGTGCAGTTGACACTTGCATTCAAGTAATATGGATTTGTTCTTTTAGTTTCCTTAAATAAGATAATGGATATGTCCTTTTCCTTGTCATTATTGAACAGTAATTCTATAAATCTGCTAACGGACTCATGCCTGACGTCTTCAGGATAAAGGCTTGAGAGAACTTGCTGCAAATGCCCTTGCTGCCCTTGTAAAATATGATGCCGAATTTTTTGCAAATATTGTTCTTGAGAAGTTAATCCCTTGCACTCTCTCATCTGATCTCTGTATGCGTCACGGTGCAACTTTAGCGGCGGGAGAACTTGTTTCTGCATTATACAAGTGTGGTTATCCTCTTTCAACAGGTAGGTGATGGTCCCTGCTTCGCAGATGGATTGAAAATGCAGTTAAATCTGCTTGATTTTGTGATTAGTAAATAAACGAATGTATTGGCTTTTCCCCGTAATTAGTATGTGGTTCTTCTGCCCACATATTTGTATAGTGCTAAGTGTCTAATCTATTACCCAGCCGCTTATAAGTTTAGATAAAAATTAGGGTTGTGGTAACCGCTAGGTAAATGAAGGCGTAATACTTATAGTTGCACCTTTTAACATGGATCATAAGAATTCTTAATTAAGGCATATGAGGGCCAACATGAGAAACAAATTCAACCAAACCAAGTAATTAGGATGACTGCTTGTTGAGGTGAGAGGGGAAAATGGTTGCTCATCTGCGATCTGTGGTGGTCCAATGGGGTGGAAAACCCTAGATCTCATTAATGATGGTGGAGGCGCTCTTGTTGTGGTTCATGATTATTGGGAGAGGCAGAGGGGTTTGGTTGAAGAAAGATGAGTTGGAATGGCTGTGTTTGGTGAGGGATGAGGCTTTGAGTTATGGCGATTGAGGTTTCTATTGGCATGTAAGGTGAAGACTAGGGGGGTTATGGTGAAGTGCCTCTCAATTAGGGGAGAGGGCAAATACTAGCTGGTAAATGTGGTGTTAGGGGACCGTTTCAGTGGGTATTGATACCACATATGGAGGATGTAGTGTTGAAGCTGTCGGTGTGTGGAGATGATTCAATGTAGTAGTATACAGCTGTTCATTAAATTCATTCTGACAGGCAGCTGAGATCATTCATTGTCCTGGCTGCTGCGTGCAAGTGGTGAATTTTGAGAATGGAGATTACTGTATGTGGAGGCCCTAGTGGATTCTAGGATGAAGACGATGGAATTTCTTGGACAGTTTCTGGTGGGTCACTTGTCGGAGGTTCCCATAGTGTCAAAGGTACAGAGTTGGGCTGATTGCCTGTAGGAAATTCAGCAAAGGTGATAGCTTCCGACCTGTTATTTGTTTAACTTCTCCATCGAATGAAAGGGAGGGGTTGATTCTTGATTCAGATTGGGTACTCAAAGGTAAGTTGCTGCATCTGAAATAGTCTCTCTTTGGTTCTTTCTGGCTGCTGGTATTGGGGTGGCCCTTTCACCTTTGGGATGAAGGCTATCCGTTTGCTATGGCTTCATCATGCCTGACAAGGAGACCACACAAGGGAGGTATTTCAAGCGGGTGCATTGCTAGTAAAGTCCTTTCAACTTCATATTCCAACAACAGTTGAGGTTAGAATGGGTGTTGGCGGTTTGAGATGCCCATTTGCGTCAAGTCAATGCATAATTTGGTGTTTCCACTTCGTTTGGTATTGCATGAGGTCACTAGAGCTGGAAAAGACGACGGTGGTAAGGTGGCAGTGGAGTTTCGTGTGCTTTACACACGATATTTTAAGGTGAAGGGTTGATACATATGTGACCCATGGCGCAGCAGACTTAAGTGGGTGTGATGTCTGAAATTCTGATTTCGATAGGCATTTTTGTGGGAGGGACATGGTGTGATTGGGGGAGGCTATGAAGCACCAATGCAAATACAAATACAATATATGATACGGATACAACAATATGAATAGTTCATCTAGGTTACTGTAAGTTAAGGGTATTATTGTATTTTTAGTATTTTTTGGTTCTAGTATAAATAACAAGTGATAGGGTGTAAACCCTAAGTTGTTGCGCTCTCATTCATTGTTATTTTGATTCTCTCTCTTCCTCATTTTCTCTCCCACTCTCTGCAATAATTCTAACATAGTATTAAAGCTCGATCCTATGTAAACTTCATAGCAATCTTTGATTGTTTTCGTTTCTCTTCATTTTTCTGATTTCGAAACTGTAAATAAATAAATAAAAATTTGCCTGATGATCGTCTGGTTCCCAAAACTCGATTTTTGATTTTTAAAAATTTTTTTTTTGATTGTTTAATAGTTTTTCCCAAATTTTCAAAATTTCGGCGCTGCTAGGATTTTCTCTGTCGTCTCGCGATTGCGCCGGTTTCTGCTTCAATTGATGGCCTGTTTCTACTTCATGGGTGCTGACTCAGTGTGTAAGAGGCTCGAATCAACCCTCTTTAATGTTTTGTGTTGATTTCAAGCTCGGGTGAGGTTTTTTCCTGGTTCGGCTGTTCGCGCTTGGCCTTTTTTCGCTCAGATTTGTTCCTTTTGGCTATGTTTAATCTTCTTCAGAAGGTTTCGGTTCATGTCAGGGTTCACCACTATTGATTGAAGCCCTCGGGTGTTTGGTTGCAGATTCTAGCCGTTTCTTAGGTTTTTTTTTCTGCTTTGCTGCGATTGGTATGCAATTCTGTTCTTTATTGGTACTCTAGTGGTTTGGGTCTACTTGGTTTGCATCTGTTTACAGTCCATTACTCCCCTCTATTTCATTCTGCTTGTTCGTGGGTTCCTATCGCCATGTCTGATACAGGAAGGCCTTTTGGTAGTCATGAAGACACTAGATTGACTCGTTCAGAGACTCCTACTGATAATCCGTCCCTTCAGATTAGTCATGTCAAGCTGGATGGTAGCAATTATTTAATTTGGTCGCGTTCCTGCAGTTTAGCCATCGCCGCTCGCAGTATATCTGGGTATATCACTGGTGAAACCAACCAGCCCACAGTCATTGGTTTTTCTCGCACACGCTGGATAGAGAAAAATGCCCTCGTTATGTCCAGGTTGTTACACTCTTTACAGCCCTTCATTAGTCGCAGTTTCTTACTTCTGGATACTGCACATCAGATTTGGTCCGCTGCTGCTCAGACTTGTTCACAGACTAGTAATGATGCCCAGTTGTATGAGTTGAAAAAGAAACTCCGTGGGTTAGAATAGAGAGACCACTCATTGGCTCAGTATTACGCTGAGTTGACTAGCCTGTGGGGCGAGATTGATTATCATCAGGACTTTCATGCTGTCTGTGGGGCGAGATTGATTATCATCAGGACTTTCATGCTGTTTGTACTACTGATGCTGCTGCTTTTCAGAAGATGGTGGAGAAAGAGTGGGTATATGACTTTCTTGCTAGTCTTCATGTTGACTATGATCCGATGCATGTTCAGATTTTGGGTCGCAATTCATTTCCCACCTTGCGACAAACATACGCCTATGTTCAGCAAGAAGAGAGTTATCGTCATGTTATAGTTCCTATTTTCGGTTAGGAACGTTCTGTGTTAACTGTCACATCTCTTCATCGCACCGGCCAGCTTAGTCATGTTAAGTTTGGGGAGAAGAATGGCTCTGTCGCCCGTGATCAGCTGCATTGTGACCATTGTGGTAAATCTCGTCATATTATTGACCATTGTTGGAAGTTACATGGTCGTCCTACTTCAAGACGTGGCGGTGGACGCGGTGGGGGGCGTAGTGGACTTGTTCGCTCTCACGCTCATCTCTCTGAGCTCCCTACTAGCACATCCGGCGAGACTGGCTCTCTTCCTGAGGCGGAGTTGACTACTCTCAGGCGCCTGATGACTCGGGTTGATATTTCCTCTTCCACTGCCTCTACTTCCTCCTCCAACTTTGCTCATTCATGTATGTCTTCTATTGCACTTAGTGCAATTGCCTCTCCTACTCCTTGGATCATTGACTCCAGTGCCACTGATCATATGACCGGCTCTTCTACCTTATTTTCTTCTTATTCCACTTGTTCTAGTAAGGATAAGGTTAGAATAGCCGACGGTTCTTTATCATCTATTTTTGGCAAAGGTTCTATTCCTTACTCTTCTCTACTTTCACTATCCTTTGTCCTTCATGTTCTCATTTTTTCTACTAATCTTTTATCTATTAGTCGTTTTACTAATTCCTTAAACTGTTCTGTAACCTTTTTTCCCACTCATTATGTATTTCAGGAACCGGCGACAGGGATAATGATTGGCAGTGATAGTGCACATGGTGGCCTGTACTTATTGGATGTTCTGGCCTCTGCTTCCGTTCCACCTTCACTATTTGATCAGGCTAGACTCCTCCGTCTCTAATTACTTCAGTGGCATCGCCGTTTGGGACATCCTTCTTTTGGCATTTTAGAGAGACTTTTTCCCTCTTTAGTTAAACATTGTTCTAGAAATGATTTTTTGTGTGAACCTTGTGAACTTATAAAATATAAACGTTCTGTTTATCCTATCTAGCGGCTTATGGTATTCTTTCTCAGACCAGTTGTGTACGCACTCCTGAACAAAATGGCGTTGCTGAACGAAAAAATCGTCATCTCTTGAGGTTGCTCGTTCTCTTCTTAATTTTATGCATGTTCCTAAGTCTTTTTGAAGTGAGGCAGTTCTTACTGCGGCATATCTTATCAATCGTTTTCCCTCTTGTGTTCTTCAGTTCAAAACACCTTTGGAGCTTCTTCACGGGTCTTCTCCTGTCTCCTCTCTTCCACCCCGAATTTTTTGTTGCACTTGCTTTGTTCGTGCACCAAAGTACCCTGGTGGTAAATTGGTCTCTAAGGCCATCAAATGTGTTTTCATTGGCTATTCTGCTACCCAAAAGGGATATAAATGCTATGATCTAGTCACCCGCAAAAGTTTTGTTAGTATGGATGTTACTTTTTGGGAGTTCGTGCCATTTTTTCACTCTCCTCCGCCATCTCTTTGGAGGGAGATCTCTAGCCTAGAAGAGATGTTACCATTGGATACACAGACTCAGGAGTCTCCAGGTTTGGTTTTTTCGAATCTTATTTCGCCAGTTCTTGCTCCTAGTGAAGGGGAGACGGAACCCGGTAAGGATGGAACTGAACAGGATGTTGGTGGACGCTTAGACAGAAATGATCTGCATACCTATACTTGACGCTCGAAAGATCAAACAGCTCGTGTGCTACTATCATCTTGCCAGTCATTACCTCCATCCTCCAGTTCAGAATCTCACACTGAACCACCTGGTAATGAGTCATCTGCTGTTGATCTTAATACTTCTAATTTACCTATCGCTCTTTGCGAAGGCGTTAGGACGTGTACTCAACACCAAATTTCTCATTTTGTCTCATATAATTCTTTATCAACCCCATATCGTGATTTTGTCTCCTTCTTGTCCTCTATATTGATTCCACAGGGTTGGAAGGAAGCCATTGAGGATTCTAAGTGGAAGAAGGCTATGATTTGAGGAGATGACAGCCTTGAAAAAAAACGGTACTTGGGAGTTAGTCTCTCTTCCAAAAGAGAAGAAGACAGTTGAGTGTAAATGGATTTTTACAGTAAAGCACAAGGCAGATGGATCAGTTGAGAGATTCAAAGCAAGGCTAGTTGCTAAAG
>JAOTRH010198291.1:0-11341 GCA_034768845.1 Heliamphora exappendiculata | reverse complement strand
ACTAATAGTTTCTAACTCACGACTCTATACAACAATTCAAAATGCCATCAAAGGCTAACACTTACCCTTAAAAGGAACTATAACTCAATGCCTTTGAAGACTAACCCTCACCCTTATCGGGCTTCACACAATACCTTTCTAGGACTTACACACATACCCTTACCAGGCAAAACTCTTTTGGATTAATTGTACCCTTCCACGGTGGTATCTTTAAGAACACACGGCCCCCCACTACAAACTCCAAGTCGCATCTCTAATTTTCTGCACAACTCTTCTGCCTGGCTTGCGATTGCTTCAATCTCTCTTAAATTAACTTAATCTTATTAGTGATAGTTTGAACTATCTTGGGTCTAAACAACTTCCTCTCTTCGACTTCTTTCCAACAAATTGGGTTTCAACATTTTCTACCGTACAACGCTTTGTAAGGGGCAATCTCTATAGTTGACTGAAAACTATATCAATGATAATTGTTCCTCCCAGCTTCCAGCGAAGTCTAGAATGCATGCTCTAAGAATATCTTCAATGGTCTAAATTGTTCTCTCCGATTGACCGTCAGTCTATAGATAGAAAGTCGTGCTAAACTTTAAAGTAGTTTCCAATGCTTCTTGTAAGCTTGGCCAAAACCAAGACGTAAAATGCAGGTTTCTGACTGATACTATAGAAACTGGTACTTCGTGTAGCTTAATGATCTCATTGATATGAAGCCGTGCAAACCGATCCGCAGAATACGTCATCTTTACTAGTAGTTAGTGAGCTGACTTTGTTAATCTATCCACAATTATCCAAATAGTATCACTCCCCTTGGGTGCTCGTGGGAGTCCGATTACAAAATCCATGGTATTATGTTCCCACCTCCACTCGGGTATTGGTAACGGTTGTAATAATTCTGTCGACTTCTGGTGCTCAATCTTAACTTGCTAGCATACTAAACATCTTGTCACGAAATTTTCTACGTCATTCTTCATCCCACTTCACCAATATATATCCTTTAAGTCTCAATACAACTTCGTACTTTCCTGGTGCATGGTGTATGTCAAGTTATGTGCTTCATCTAAGATCTGCCTCCTCAACTCTCCATTATTGGGCACATATAATCTATGACCGAACCATAATACGTCATCCCAAAGTTCAAATTTTGTCTTTCTTTTAGCTACTGCTTCCGCCCTTATCTTGTCCACTTGATTATCAACCAATTGAACTGCTTGAATTTGATCTAATAAGGTTGGTCTTACGCTCAGAGTTGCTAATAGCCCTCCATTCTTTCCTATGGCAAGATAGGTTCTAAGTGTTCGCATTTCAAAAAAAGTATCAACTCGTACCCCTCATAGATGCACTTTTCTTCCCCAATGGTTTTTAACTTAGGGCATCCGCTACAACGTTAGCCTTCCCCGGATGACAGTGAATCGTGCAGTCATAATCCTTAATTAACTCCATCCATCTCCTTTACCTCAAGTTCAGCTCTTTCTGGGTGAAAATATACTTCAAACTCTGATGATTCGTAAAGATCTCACAAGGGACGACGTACAAATATTTTCTCCATATCTTGAGTGCGAAGACGATTGCAGCTAACTCTAGATCATAGATAAGGTAATTCTTCTCATGAGGTTTTAATTGTCAATACGCATAGGCAATAATCTTCTCGTGTTGCATCAAAATGCAACCCAATCCTTGGGGTGAAGCGTCACTATAAATAACAAAGCCCTCGTTGCCTGACGAAAAGGTAAGCACAGGTGCTGACACAAGTTTGGATTCTACACTTGAAAACTTCGTTTGCATCCGTCGGATCATCCAAACTTGACATTCTTTTGAGTTAACCGAGTAAAGGTTTCGCAATCAGGAAAAAGTTTCGAATAAAATGCTGATAATAACCAGCTAACCCCAAAAAGCTTCGTATCTCAGTCACGCTAGTTGGCCTTTTCCAAAAGACTACCGCTTCCACATTCATTGGGTCCACTTGTATGGAGACAATATAACAGGTTCATTCGTTATCCCAAAAGGCATCACCACAAACTCCTAATGCTCATAACGGGTTCTAAAGGCAGTCTTGGGTATATCTGACTTCTACACTTTCAATTGATGGTATCCTGATCTCAAGTCTATCTTTGAGAACACTTTGGCTCCTTACAGCTGGTAGAATAAGTCGTCTATCCTAGGTAAAGGATACTTGTTCTTAACGATCACCTTATTCAATTGTCGATAGTCAATACACATTCTCAGTGTTCCATCCTTCTTTTTCACGAATAGTACGGGTGCTCCCCATGATGAGATACTAGATCGGATGAATCAATTTTTTTGTTTCTAGTAACTCCTGTAATTATTCTTTCAACTCCAGTAGGTCAGCAGGTGACATTCTATAGAGAGGAATAGATATGGGCGCTGTGCCCGGGTAGAGATTGACTGTAAACTGTACTTCTCAATTTGGATAAAATCCTAGTAAATCATCTAAAAAAGCATCTAGAAGCTCACAAATCACTGGTACCTCCGAAAGGTTTTTTTCTTCCATCTCTACATTCATCACATGTTCCAAAAATCCTTAGCAACCCTTCTTCAACATCTTCGAATCCTTAATGGTCGACACGATACGGATAGGTGTTCTACTCTTGTTCCTTGGAAAACAAATTCTTTCTCCCCAGATGTCCTAAAGATTACTCTTTTCCTAACACATTCTAGAGACACATGGTAGGATGACAACCAGTCCACCTAAAAAATCAAATCAAACTCAGGCATAACCAAAAGCATCAAATCTACTAACATCTCCCTATCGTCTATCTTCAACACACAATCTTTACACACACTTTCAATTACCACTCTAGCCTTACGACCATCAAGACTAATACCGCCACTTGAACCTAATGTGTCACTAGGGTTAAACGTATCACGTAGACTAAACGCTCCACAGGTATATGCTTACCCATATAAACCTAAACACAACCCTCGTCATACCCCAATGTATATGTTCGCATCTTTCCTTTACATACGTACCACTCACCCAACAATACTTTAACCGTACAATGCTAACTCCTAATTCTAAAATCTCTTACCATCATCACTCAATCCCTTCACGCATTCTCTACCGCACAACCGAATCAAAAACCACTTTCGCACTTTAACTATTTCTTCTTGCCGGCATTTTACCAAGACACTCAATTCACTCAAGGCCAATTTACAAAAACCATACCCATTAATTTGTACAGTTTCACTTACGCTTCCACTATTCTCATCCAAATACTTATTCCTCCTACATACTCACACTAAGTTGCTTTGCAACTCCACCATAAACAATAAAATTTTATCACCCTTCAACTTATCATACATAAAGCTCACACATTCCCATGAGAAAATTTATTCTTTATAAAAGCAACTTTTATGCACTAATCTAAACAGGTTTTTCCTAACGGGTTACATCACAAAAGGTTTTCGGAAGTAACTTCCTTGTGACTCACACCGATACCACAACAGAAATCGAATACCAACTCCATACGAGTTACGCAGTTTAGATGTTAAACGAATATAAATTGATACTTAAGAACTTACTACATGAACAACTCAGTTTGTCTAAAATACGTCCACTGCTCAAGCAATTTTCAGCATCAGTGGGACTAACTGTTTTCACAAACTCCTTGGTACCCAAATTCTTGAATTGTTTAACTAAAGAGTTACCGGTCCTTTTGGCCCGCATTGCAATTCATCTTGCGCTATGTTCACCCATCTTGCATAGTTGTTCATCTCGAAAACCGCCATTCTTGTTCTAATCCAAAAACTTAATCCATTCTTGAACCTTCTACACCTTATCTCCTCACCAGGTATAAGCTGGGTGGCATATCGTGACAAGTCTGTAACTTCATTTTGAATTTCCCCACAGCCATCCTTCCTTATTCTAGGTCGATGAATTCCTGCTCCTTCTTATGCTTGTAGTTTATGGGCTTGTATTACACGTCAAATATTTTCTCAAAACGATCCCAAGTGATTCTCTAGGGTACGAAAGGTTCAACTTCTGGCACCAGCATCTTCAAGAATCGTTCCATGGCTTCCCACCAGTGGAATGTTTCTCCCCTAAACATAATAGCTAAGAGGTCAAACCTATTATCCGCCTCTACCCCCAACCTATCTAGAATACGCACGACATCCTTCAATCAGTTTTCTACTTCTGCAGGGCTAAGGGTTCCTATGAACTTCTTTGCGCCCAGATTCTTAAATTGTTTGATTAAGGGGTTGCTGTTCCTCTCATCTCACATCGCGATCTAACTCGCGTTCTGTTTGGTCAGTCTTATGATCGCCTCCAACATCCTAGTGGTTGGATCAGGTTTCACCGGTCCCACTTGCGGAGATTCTTCTTGTTGTGCCTCATTATACTGGTTCGGGTTGAATGACGCTCCGTCCGAGTCTCTCCATTCTCCTTCCAATCGTAGAAGAGCTATGACTTAAGGCTCGACATAAAAATCCAACTTATAAACATAAGGATAAGAACAAACTGTCTACGAAAGGTTTTAATGACACAAGGTTCGTCCCCTTTAATCTGATAACCCTCTTAGATTTTTCAAAATGACATCAACACAAGGCCCATCCCAAGTTATCTCCCCAATCTAATAACTTGCTTAGACTTCCAATTAGGATCCTGCACCTGCAGAACACGTTTGCTAAATGGACCCCAATGCTAGTCAGTCAGATGCCCGAAGGCAAAGGTATGACAACCCCCAGCCTAAATGTAACACCCCGCTCACGCAAGGCACCAAACATGTACAAAAGGATGTGATCCCGTCGCAGATCGGCATCCCAAGAGATAGACAAGGGATATAGATATTAAGAGACCAAATAAGAACTTTTCAGCAGCCACAATATCTTAATATTAAAAAAAGTAAACATGAGTCACTAGGGGTTCACCATCCCAAGGCATACATTACTTCTAAAAGATCAAAAACATTTAGATATTATACATGAAGCTTTGCCAACACTAAAACTAAACAAAGAAAACTGGCCAAAATGATTTCCAACACCAAATCCAAAACTACTCGATGACGCATGTGGTGGACCAACTCCTAGCCGTCCAAGGTATCTAGAACCACAGAGGTTATAAGAGAGCGCACTTAGTATTATCATGAACAGAAAAGACAGTTACGTAGTTAAGGATAACTGAAAAATCTTTCTAAAAATAGTTCATCACATTTTTCACGAAAATATAGAAACTGATGCATTTGCTTGAAGATAAAAATATCACAAATTATAAAAAACCTTCTCAGTATTGCAATAGACATATGTTCTGGGCTCAACGGCCACAAATTTAAAATGCATGACCACTTTCTCAAATCTAGACTCAAACCCCAACAATGTTCAAGTAGTCGTCAACCTCACGATCGAGAGTTCTGACGGTACCGTAACCTCAATTTTCAATGCATGGATAGTAACGTGATGGAATGAGGGCCACTCTCAACCAAGCACAAGTGGTATGTACTATCCGGGACTTAGCCCGAAAAGCCTTTAAGGCAAAAACTCCCGCTCAACAGAAAACCTACCCTACAGGGATAAATGAAAAACCCTTAATTGGCTAACCTCCCTCATAAAGGGATATAAAAGGGCCGAAAACCTTTGTAACTTGGCACTTTGAACAACCACACTACATTAACCATACTTTCATAGTAACATTATGCTAGCTCAGAATATCATGGATAGCACACTTGAATTAAAAATATCATGGCTTTTGAAAACAACAGATTCATGCGATCGTTAAACATGCCATAATTCAAAACATACGCTTCAAAGCATTTACATGCATCATTTACATAAATTCATGTTCAAGATAATGGCTAAGCGCTTTCACCTTATCTTATATACATACGAACCGAGCCTTTGTCAATGAGTTTGCTTGCTACTTGGGTAACAAAACTTTCATGCCTAACAAGCAAATATGACTTAACCGTCAATACGGAGTTTTACCCTTCTTGGAACGTGAAGTACTAAAGCGATTCTGACAGTTGAATGTTTTCTTAATTTTTAGGGACCATGGTTACTTTTTTTTAGGTTTAAGGGGTACTACACACTTATTCAATCTTTCACTTGTTTAAGAATTTAACTTTACCATTTATTACTCTCTCCCAATCATTAAATGTTAAAGTACCGCAGCATCTCGAGGTACTTAGACTTGAAATTGGATTATGTTTTTTGGTGATGATTTAGATTAAAATATTTTCTAAAAGTTTTATATTCAACACCATAGCCAAAACCTAAGGCAAAACGGTAAAAAACTTGACGAAAACGAAAACAGTTCAGCACTTGCTCAGAGAATTGGTTAGAAAATTGTCTTTGTTGGTCTCAGTTTAGGGGTATCATATCAAGTACAAATGAGCCCAGTTTGGAGTATGTTTTATTTCAACATGTTTTCTACAAGTTTCATGTTTAGAGATAAGGGTATTTGTTTGGAACTCGTTAGACTTTTGGGCCATTTTAGAAAGTATGGTCTATTAGTCGCCAAAACTTAGCAGAGCTAGTTTAGGACAGAGGGTTTGAAACGGTTTTTGGGAATCATCCCATGGCTTTAAGGTCTGATATTTAAGTAAACTATACTTTCATATGTTGGCTAAAAAGTTCATGTAGACCACTTTTGGAATAGGTCATTAAAAATAGAAGTTTTGGGCTACAAAAAAATATGTGACAGAAGTGTCTCTTGAGTGCTGAAACACAACAGAGAGTTTCAAAGAAGTTCTGACCTATCAAAACTCATTATTTTGTTCTCCTGTTTTGTGGGTAGCTAGATAAACATGGTGTCTACAACTTTTATGTTTTGGCCAAAACTCTGATCTCATTTTAAACTAGGGTGTTTAGGTCTACATTGTTGACTGGTCGAAAAATGATACACTTTAGTAAAATTGCAATATCTTGAGTTCTAGTTATGAAAATGAGTTGAAACCAACTTTGGATGAAAGATACCACAAAACAATAAATCCAAACATAAATAACATGCTTAGATCAATTTTTTACATTGAGTTATGGCATTTCAAATCTCAGGGCAAAAATATCAAAGTTCTCTAAAATTAAGCCTCTTAGGGTTCAAGTCTTCTACTTATGCCATGTCAAGTTTTTGTTCTATTTCTTTGCATGCTTATGTTTTAAACTTTAATATCAAACCTCCAGCACACTTATAGGTTATCAAACTCAATGATAACAACACAAAACAACTTCTCACATTACCCATAATCATAACAGCCCCAAAATCCAACTACGACGCCTTTTCGATTTGATTTCGGTTCTCGATTCTTAAAGTTGTTTAAAGAGATGTGTTTGGGGATATTTTGAGGTATCTTAGACATTAGGTTTAGAGGTTTTAGTTACTTTTTTGAGAGATCAAAAGATGGTAGAAAACTATTAGAACTTGGCTTTTGGAATAATTGTCTCCAAATACCCCTTTCTTGGATCCCTTCTTTTTCTTCTTATTCTTTTTTTCTTCTCTCAAGCTTCTATGGACCCTCAAGAACACTTACAATATGGTCTTTCTCCCTCTCTCTCCCCCGAAATATCAAGGGGGAAGAAGGTGTTTGGGCCTTGTTTATATAAAAAGGCAAGGGAACAAAAAATTAAATGTTTTGGTACTTTTCCTTTCCTTCACATGGGCTAATTAATTTAGCTTAAGCTTTGAGGGAACAAAATTAGATTTGGAGAAGACAAATTCGGCTAGGGTCAGTTTGGGTGGACAAAAATATGATCTCCCATCAATTAAGGGATTTTTTTTTATTTTCGTGCCCCTATTGTGTAAGAAAATGCATTAAAAGTTAATTTGATGTATATTTTTAGTGTATTTTTCTACTGAAACCTATTATTTTAGTATGTTTATGATAAATATAGTATTTTCATATATTATCATAGTTCCCATAGAAATTGATTAAATAGAAATAGTCTTTTAAGTCAAATTAAGTTATTTTGACAATATTTGACTTTTTAACTTATTTTGTTGTGCATGAACTTAGTAGTGATTTATTTGCTTTTTTAACCTATAACTCCATATTATTATATATATTACTTGCTCCATAAATATTAGATCATCATAATACTTAACTTAATACATTTCTCATCATTTTAAGTTAAAAAGAAAGCAAAAAGTCATTTTTTGGCACTCTTCCCAAGGTGGTCTACCACTAAGGTGTATTTTTGTCATTTTTGATATTATTTTGTTCTTTACTACTTAATTGAACTTAAATTCTAGATTTAGGGTATCTATGCGTCAAAATTTGGATTTTTAACACTTTTCGAGCTAAACCCTTGTCTTAAACGACTTAGCCTTATAACTTTGAATTCTTATCCTCAACATTAGGGTTTTAATACATGCTTGTGTGATTCCCACTCTATCCCGGGTCTCAGGCTAGAAAGATCAAACGGTTGGACCGATTCTTCTTACCGAACTTAGGTTCGAGATTTTGTTTCTTTTGAAATATTCTTTCTTTTCTATCCGTATCTTTGAGTTTGGGTTATTACAAATTTCACATACTGAGGAGAATCGACATGAATGACGCGTCAATTTGGACAGTCTACTTAGATTCCTTGTAAGAAAATACATCGGCCAAATGCATTTCTAACTTGACTTTCAAATTTATTAATCCAAACACCCGAAGGCAAGACAAGTCAATCCTAAGGTCCAATCTCCATACTCACGTATATACAACACCCTCATGCTCAACAAGCTATCATGCTCATGTTATTAAAACACTTAAACACATGCAACCAAGCATACGCAACTATGCTCACAAGGTGATGGACCCTCTTTCCACGACTCTTAGGTATTCGAACCCAGAACTCTGATACAAAGTTGTCATACCCTAAAATTCAAGGTTCTTCTCAAAACAAACATACATTCCATACATGCATAATATATCGCCTCACGGCTTGTAAAACTTGCCTCCAAGAACAGGCAATACATGTAGGAGTACATGATTCCCATAACAAAGAAAACTCTAAGCAAAGTCTTCTGCCACCGAGGCTCCATTAGATCAACACCCGTGATCAAAGTCACCTAAAAAAGGTCTACCAGTATGTAGCTGAGCTTATTCATAGAATAGTTCAGGTAAAACTACTTAGAACTTTCAAGCAGTGACTGGAGTGTGATATTGACCTGAGTTTTCCTATCAATTTTAGCTCCAAGGACCTTCAGTTCATTCAGAAAATTGATCATCTTTAGAACATAATCCCTAATAGGTGTACCTTCTGCCATGTTTGTATTCATTAGAGATCTCATGGCCACCTGCTTAGTAGCACGATTTTGATGCCCAAATATATCTTTGAGGTTCATAATCATGTCATAGGCATTGGGCATAGACTGATGTTGATGCTGTAAAACATTCGACATTGAAGCTAAAATATAATAGCGAGCCATCTAATTAGCTTTCTGCCACTTTCGATGAGTCTGGGTTTTTCTTTCGGTAACCCCCTCATCAGGTACCGGTGGACATATCTCAGTTAATACAAATTTATAATCCTTAGTAGTTAAGACAATGTCCAAGTTCCATTTTCAGTCAACATAATTTGGTCCCATAAGTTTGTTTTCTTTGAAAATAGAAGCGAGTGGGTTGAATGATATTTTAATTCTAAGAATCATATAATTATAAAATATTGTTAATTATGATGAGAAAAATTTTGAATTTATTTTAATTTAGTTCCCTCTACCATTTTAAAATTTATTCGTCAGCAGCCTGATAACCTGAGAATAGCATGACTCATTGGGAGAACATCTACTAACTTTCATAAGACCAAACAGTCCAATTCCTTTTAATTTTTCTATCTAGGAAACTAACCATGCCAAGTAAAATTAAATAGCTGACATAATTTCGATCTAGTATATAATAGCAGTAATTTAGTTGGACAGAATACTATTATATACAGCTAAGTGTTAGCCATCACCTAATCCCAAATCAATCGCTTCGCAATGAACCATTCAGTTGAAGAAGTGATCCACATTAACAAATATCCAGAATTATCCCTAAACAATGTTTGTACTGGCGATACCGCAGTTAATCTGTCCGTTGGGGAAGAAGGTCTTACTGCTGACACGTAGGGTTTAATTGCATCGCCTACAAACTGGTGATGGAGATCGCGGAATTCATCTGTGAATAAATTCTCTCGCCCACTTAGATTTTTAAAATATTTTTTAGGGTTATAAAAATCTGTTTAATTAAAATAAATTTATTAATTTCGAAAAATACACGATCTAAAAGAATCAAACATCTTTCTGTGTACACGATTCCAAATATTCTGATTCGTCAAACTATCTTTTCGTGTTTAAATGCGTAACAAATAAAATTTAATAAATGCACAGTTTTTTTTTAGCTTTTCAGCTAAGTTAGTGATTAAATATATTTATTTATTTTAATTTTTTTTCACAATTTTCAAAAAAATAATAATTTATTTCGATTAAATATTTTTATTTAATTAATTCAAAAATCGGACTTAATTTTTACGTTTTTTCAAGATATTTAATTTTAAAAAAATTATCTTAAACGTGATATTTTTTTAAAAAAATATATCTAAAATTTTTCTATTTAATTAAAATTAATTAATTAAAAAACTTAATTTTATTTTTTATTATAAAATATTTTAATTAAAATCGAATATCCGAATTAATTAACTTAACAGGATAGATAAAACAGATATTTATCATTTATGCAATTAATATATAAAAAAATTAAAAGAAAGATATAATAAATATATCCCAGTTTTATGATCCAACAGAAACTCTGATGAGTTTCAGTTTTTCTATTCAAAGATAAAATGCAATTTTTCAATGCTATAGCTTACAGAACTCCTGTAAAACTCAACCATTGTAATCCAAAACAGAAAACTAAACCACCAGCTACTTCACGCCGCCACGCCTGGCCCGCACCTGCTGCTTCACGCTACTATTGTGTGGTTGGAATTCTTGCACTGTGTTTCGGATTTGCGCCGCTAGCCTTTTTTTTATTTTATAGATACAGCAACAGTACGAGTTCCACCGTGGTTCATCTTCATTGAATTTATGAATCAATTCAGCATCCTTTTACAATCCATGTGAGTCATCCATTAGCAACATGGCAGTGGAGACAACTCCCAGGCTTCATGATAATATGATGATTATTGCCATGAATTCCCATGATCTCAATTCCATCAAGGCCACGTTTGGAAGCTTGGACCGAAAATCATGATTTTAATTCCATGAATCCTTGAGACTTTAAGCTTCATTCATGCTAATGCTCTGGACCAAATTCATGTTCCACCGTACGATTTCGATCTTCTTCTTTTTTTTTTTGTATAAAAAAAATTTATACCAAACAACCAAGAAAAAAAACAATATGTGGCTAAAACCACCGAAACCGCCGCCGATTGCTGC
>JAOTRH010198280.1:0-11342 GCA_034768845.1 Heliamphora exappendiculata | reverse complement strand
GGGGCTTGGGGTCCAGGGATCGGAGTTTAGGGTTCGAGGCTCTAAGCCTAAGGTTAAGGAACTAGGGTCTAAGTGTTGAGAGCATGGCGTTCGGGGGTCGGATGCTCAAGGCCCGGGACCAAAGGTGACGCGCCCCTAACTCTGGGTCACGTGAATTTTCATAAACACCTAAGCAAAATACCCAACCCGAGAATACACTCTCAATTTAAACCATACATGCATTGTATATAATCACCAAATGACTTGCGTTACAGTGCCCCAACGCTGAAAAACATGTTAAAACATACATGTTCAAAACTAGCAAAATGATGACTACAACTCTTCCACCCTTCCGGCTCCTCCAGATCAACATGCGTGACTGGTACCTGAAAATATTTTATCCCACACCGTGAGCCAAGATTCAGCAGAAACTAGACAATCATGCAGTATAAGCAAATCATACTAGAAAAATGAGGTGTAATGTTTGACTATCTTTCAAGCCATAAAACAGTTCAAAAACGATTTTAGATCACGACTCACTAGAGCCACCAAAACAGTTGAAAACACGACTCGCACAATCCCCTAGCAGCAACAGATATATATATATAAGCCGACTCTTAAGCCTAACCACAGTTCTATACAACTGAAAATAAATCATGCAATCAATGGTGGGAGCTAACTCGACCACAAAGCCAAAAATGGTTTTTCTCAAAAATCACCGATTTTTCATCATGAAAATCACACATTTTCCATCCTTGAAACTATGCATATTATCCTAACAGATATCATGTCATAGTTAAAGAAAAACAGTAAAGACACCGATAAAAATAACAATTTTAGACCACTGCCTATTACCCTATCCACCACATAAGGTCTGCCTGGTAATAACAAGTTCTATACGGAGTCACAATACGAGCCACTCACGAGGCAACCGACTCATTTACGGATTTTCACAACCGATGGAGCGAGCTTCCAAACCACGTTTACGGGATCAACCCGAAGGACCGCAGCGAACCTATAACACACATGTGTCTTCTCGGGCTTTCACCGATGGACCACCGCCCCATCTACCACGTGTGTCTTCTCGTGCTTGCACCGAATGACCACCGCCCCAGCTAATATAGTGCTTCTCGGGCTTTCACCGAAGGATCCCAATCCCATCTAACAATTCATATGTCTATGCATAACCTAATCAGGAATTAAGTGCATAACATGTCTTCTCGGGCTTTCATCGAAGGACCACTGCCCCATCTAACAGTTCATATGTCTATGCATATCCTACTCAAGAATTAAATGCATAAACCACGTCATAAGCAACACACGTGATTCACATTGCATTAACCGACATCAAATTCCATGCAACTCACCCATATAATCTGTACATGCAACCCGTGCAATATACATAACTCAAGCACCACGTGCGACCCATAACTCACCTATCCATCCAACAACATGTATGAATAAAGCTCAGCATAGTTTTATATACATAGAAACACATATTACCACGACATTCCACATAAGGAAGCCACATAACCCAACCCGACATCACATGCCTCACGCCCGACACCACAGACAGGCTTCTAGAAAATGACCTACCAAGGGCCAACCTCGAACCCACCACAACACGGTTCTCACTAAAACCACATCCATAAAAGGATGACTGACCAGAATGTGCCCCATAACCGACGATGCACTAGCATTACACACACAACAAAGCACCCAACCGTCGCACCTAATTAGGTACAAAGCCTAGCACATAACCATGCACCAACAAACCATCTCTAAACATGCATGTCACCCAAGGAAGGCACCTAAACGACCACTCGAAACCACAACACAATGCCCGAAGCCACCACACGGCTAACCGAGCTCCAAAGCCCAACCAAAACCACCAAAACAAGGCTTCTCAGGTTCAATCGACCGAATCTAAGCCCCCAGTCGACCGAACACCCTACTGGAAAAATCACAAAACGCCAAAACACACGGTTCAGTCAATCGAACCCAAGATCCAAGCTTCATTCGACCGAACCCCATGGTTCATTCGATCGAACCTCGACGAGTCAAATCACGTGCAAAATCGAGTTTCGCCGGAATCAAAATCTGACTAAATAGTTGCGTAGTCCATTGTGCCAAAACCCGGGCCCCCAAGAACTTAGAGAGAAGGTACAGAGAAAACAGGAAAATTTAAGAGTTAAGTTTTGAAAAATATCTTTTTTAAAAATATCTAACTCCAGATATTTATAGGTCTTCAAAATATATTTTTTAAAATTTTTTTGAGATTCGTGCCACAACGGTCCACGGCCCCAAAATTCTACCTCGCATGCATATCTAAGCCCGATCATGCATCAAAAGCAGTAAAAACCTACTTAAACAAAAACATTTAACGCGCGCCCGAAAATACCGAAAAAAGAAAACGGGTCAGGGTCTCACAGAAGGTCTTCGGATCGGGGTTTAAGGTCCAAGGGTTGGGGGTCAAGCACCTAGGGTCCAGGTTTAGGGTCGGGGATCTATATTTCAAGGTTTGTGATTCAGGGTTTAGTGTTTGGGGATTTGGAGGGTGGGGTCCGAGGTTCGAGGTCTAGGGTCAAGGGTCGTGTGTCGTGAGTCAAGGATTCAGGGGTTGGGGCTCGAGGATCTGGGGGTTGAGGATTAAGGGTTTGGGGGTTGAGGATCTAGAGTTCGAGGGTTGGGATTCAGGGTTTAGTGTTCGGAGATTTGGTAGGCAAGGTTCAAGATCTGGGGTCAAGGGTCGTGGGTTGTGAGTCAAGAGTTCGGGGGTTGGGGCTTGAGGGTCTGGGGTTCAGGGATTGGGGGTCTGGGGATCGAGGGTCGATAGACGAGGTTCAAGCGCCACTGACACTACCATGCCGTTGTTTCCATCACTACCATTGCCATTAATTCTAACACTACTAGATGCAACAATACCATCATTTTTAAAGTCGCAACCAAACACATAAAATTTTTTTCTAAAAATTGATTTCATTAAAATGTTTTCTACTGAAAATATTTTTCTAATAAAAATAAATTTTTATTGAAAAAAATAGAGTCTAAATGAGTCATATTTGTCTTTTACCTACCTAATAAACGTAGGTCGATATTTTTCTGAAATGGTGTATTTAGGGTTTTAATAAGGGTCTTTTGAATTATATAAGATAGGATATGATCCAATATATCTATTTTTATATGGTGATTGAAGTAATTTTGTTATAATTTGCTTGTACTAACGTGACTTACACGATAGATAAAAATGAATGATGTGAAATGTGGCTTGTACCAAATTAAATAAGATATAAAAGGATAAGATATATTTTAAGTCCAAATAGTATATTATATTAGATAAGAGTTTTGTTGAATTTACTCTAAACATAAAATAGGATATAACGGTCTTGCTTGGATAATTACTTATTTTATTTTGTTTATTATTATTTTTAAGAAATTTTTTTATTATTTAATTAAATTATTATATTTTTTGACTTTTTTTATTGAGACAAGTTGAAAATATAATTTTTTTTAATCAAAATATAAAAGGTTCAAAAAAATTAAAAAAATAAACTAATAAGTCAATAAGCTAAATTTTATATTTATTTATTTTCATTTTTAGGTAGTATTTTCATATTTTAATTACAAATTTAACTTTTTCAATTTATTTTGTTGAGAAGATTTTAGAATGTAAAAAATTATAATTAAATGATTAAAAAAATTCAAAAAACCAAAAATAAGAAAAAGATCTAAAATTTAGTCCAAATAGGACCAATATATTTTTAATTATCTCTTATACAATCACGTAACTATAACTAGATTGGATTATGTGATAATATCAAATTCAGTTACACTATTATAGGAACTCTAAACACACCTAACTTTTTAATTAATTACTAAATGGGAGCACCTCCCAATAATTAATCCAAATTTAAAGAGAAGACGCGCTCAGATTTCGCCTCTCGCCATTCGGTGATTGGCAAATTATTAAAATACTCCTAAAATATTATATAGACGACATTATATGATATTTTTTATAAATAAATTATAATAACTTATACAACGTGAATAGTTTTTTGTCTTTTAATTATATAATAAAGATAAATTATTATATATTTATAATAAAATTTATAATTATCATATTAAATAAAAATATCATTTAAACTTGTTATAGTACTTTAAAAGCACTCAATAATTATAATAATACTACAAATGCTTACTTATTTTACTAAATTTATATCTTAAATAATATAGCACAATCATAATTATAAAAATTAAATAAAATTCATATAAACTTATTATATCAATAATTATAATTATACCATATCATTTAAATTATTAAATTAGTAAAATAAGTTGTTATTTCCGACATTATTGCAATAATTAATCTCGCTGATTACTTCCAAAATACGCAGTAGACAGCGGCACAACTTGCATCTCACGGCCTTGCATTGAAATCCCCACCAATCTCAACATGTGCCCAGCTCCTCTTCTTGTCTAAAACGTGTTCCTTTCAAGAGGTTTTAATTTTTTTAAGAAAAAAAATATTTGAAATAAATTATTTAGGATATTTTCCATTTTTTAATTTTTAAAAATTATTTTTATTTTAATATTTTCAAGTATATATTGAAATACCTATTGCAGGTATATAAATTTTAACCTATCACAAATTAATACGTGTCATACAATCGAAAAATATAACGCATTTATTGACAAATTAAAAATTATCATGAATTAAAATAATCACAAATTAAAGGGCATGATTAATCTAATTGGATGGCGCCAAGGTAAAATAGCATAGTTCTCCGAGCGAAATTTTTTTGGCTAATTAAATTAAGTCACTTGTCATATTGGACTCACATGAGAGAAAATTAAATATTTTCTTAAAATTAAACTAAAAATAAATAATTATTTTTAAAAATAAATAATTATGTTACTAGATAATTATCTTATTAAAGGAAAAATTAATTATTTGCCTAGATAATTATATCTTTAATAAAAATTTATATTTTTTAAATAAATAAAATTAAAATAATTATCAAAAATTAAAATTTTTTCATAACTCTTTATCTCATACTTCTATAAATGGGTGTGCCTTCGACCCAATGAAGAACAAATTTATATCAAACACTTAAAAATATTAAACAACCGAGAGAAAAATCTACAAATTACAACTTTAAACCCCTGAAGACCTTTTTTACCCAAGTTTCTTCGCCCACTCCACCAAACTTAGAATATATTATGTCATTCGGTTCAAAAATATGTTGTTAAGCTTTCAAATCGACATTTGAAGAGAAAAATTAAATAATTTTATTTATTTAATTTAAAAATTTTATCGGAGATTGTGATTCATTTTCAAGTTTAATAAAGTTTATTTTATAATTTTTATTCTTATAATTTTCTGTCTTAATTTTGGGCTCGAAATTTATTATTTATACTTGCACATTTTTTATAATTTTTAAAAATTAAATTAAATTTTAAATTAAAAATATTATAATTATTTTAGTAAAAAAGTTACAAACATTTGAAATGTGTATAAGTTTTATTTCTTAATTTTTTAATAAAAGAGTAAATTTTTTAACACTACAACTTAGAAATGCCAAATTGGGTGACACTGGATTATATGCCATGCAATGTATTGTGTAGTGTTTAAAATTACGTTATTTTAATAAAGTTTTAGGTTTAAATTTTTATTAAAATAATGTCATTTTAATAAACACCTTATTAAAATAAATTTATTTTAAGCACTGCACAATTTAATACGAGGATCATATTAAAAATTGTTCAATTTAGTCTGATCTCACATTATTTAATACAACTCAAATTAAATATAAGTTTATTTAGCCTGTTATCTAATCATATTTAAATTAAGTGTAAAAAAACTACTACAACTTTATTATTAATTTTATCTCATTATCAATTCACATACTAATCCCATTTCACTATTAATTTAATCAAGCTTACATCGATTATTAAATGAGTCCATAGATTGTATACCCATATTTTAAAGAGCAGAGTCTTGGAAATGGACAGTTAGTGAAAAACAAATTATTATGTATTCTCGAAGTATCACATAAATGAAAATCACGTGTTAAATTTTAAAAATAAATAATTATAATTTATATTATATAGATTAGTTATTGTCTTTTAACTATATATTCAATAAAAATGAGTTATTATATTTTTATTGTAAAATTTATCTTCATAATATTAAGGCCGCAATTGACAACTAAAGTACGTTGTTTGGTAAATCAGTTTTTAAATTAGTTTTTTTTAAAAAAAATTAATTATTCAAGTAAAAAATTAGTTTTTTATTTTTTGTTCAAATTAAACAATTTTACCATTGTAAAAATAATAATACAGTTTATAGTGATAGTAAATAAGTTCTAAATGAGAAATATTATTTCTTTTGAAAGTAGTAGTAGTTTAAATAGAATATTATAGAAATTAATATTTTATTTAATTTTTTGATATTTTTTATTTTTTATTCCAAACAAATCATATTGACTTTTTTAAATATTTTTAGCTAAAAAGCTATGAAAATCAATTAGAGCTAAAGACTTATTTGGAACAGGGGATGGGAGGAGGAATTGGACCGTGGGAAACAAGTGGGCTCCAGTGGTTCAAAATTGTCTCCCATACTAATAATTCGGAGTTTGTTTGGTGAAATTGTGACTAATAATTCAGTAGATATTGAATTAGTAATATATTATTTATAATATTAATAATATTAAATTCTTTTTAGTATTATTATATATTAGAATTAGGCACGGTTTTATTTTTATTTCTTATTTAATAATTAAAATTAATTTTATAACTCTTATTTTATTATTTAATTTATTATAATTAAATACAAATTAATTTTTTTATTGTACATATAATACCTTCTATAATTTTTTGATATTAAAAAAAATTCATAAAATTCACAATATTATTATTCTTTCTACCATATTAAATTTCATCAAGCATATCGAATGAGACCTAAGTGAAAATAACTCGTGGAGTTCAAAGAGCACGGAATAATTACTCCGATGAGAGAGAGAGAGAGAGAGAGAGAGAGAGAGAGAGAGCTTGTCTCTTGCTCTTCCGGTATTTACTTCGATCCAACCCTCGCAATATTTGACCTGCCACCGTTTCCCAAATTTTCCATTACCGCCCCGTCTCGCTCCGATTCTCTCTCACTCTCTCTTTCTGCTCTTTATTTGCACTAAAATAGTTCGTGCTTGAAACCATTTTAAATATAATTTAATTATAAAATTAATTTTAAAAAATAAATATTTCTTTAATTATTAAATAATGTAATTTAAATATTTTTATTACTCACTTTTAATTTAAATTGAACGTAATGAAAAAAATTAATATAAATTTTAAAAAATTATAAAATCAATTATTTATATGTTAAAAATAATTTTTTATAAAAAATAAATAGAAAAACTGAATTTAAAATGAAAAAACAAAAAAAAAGGTTTAAAATAAACGAGAAAAAAATTTTAAATTTTAATTGAAGAATGAATAGAAGATAAAAGTATTAGTTAGTAAAAAAGATTAAAAAAATTTATATAAAATACATATCACATCAACAAATCCATCTCTGTCTTTTTCACCTGCATTTCTGTGTCAGAGCGTCTGTATTTTTGTTTTATTTTTTTTGTTCCGCTTGCATCAAATCGGAAGAATTGGAGATTTGGTTCCTTGATGTACGTAACTCGGGCCCTACGGAAGAAGGTATTGAGTTGGTACTGTACTTCCTCGTAGTTTGATGCATCTGTCCGTATCTTGACATCTTGTCAATGACTGTGCAATTTTTTAAGCGATTGCTCTGTTTCAATTACTTTTACTTGATTTGACCGTTTTCTGACTAAGATCTTCGACGTGAGTTTTCGCGAGTGAACTCTCTTTGTGAATAACATCTGTTTGTTACAGGAAATGTAACGCTTCTTGATTCGTTATTTTTGTCAGTTTACCGGTGGTAATCTGGTGGAATACACTAGATAATCGAAGATGTTGACATGTATTGCTTGTTCGAAGCAGCTCGCCGGTGGATCACTCCCCAAACAAGAAGATGGTGACATCGCCGCAACACCAAGCACGAAGGAAACCATTAAAGCTCTTACTGCTCAGGTATACTCGTATTAATCTCATAATTATGTTTCTCTCTCTATAACTCTTCCCCTGGGATTCTTATTTTCTCTCTTCATAACTCATCCCCTATTCCCCTGGGATTCTTAGTTAGGCATGGAATTTACTATCGAGGCAATTGTGAGATGTGTGAGAGCCTGATTTGTTGGCGCTCGACTTATAACTCGACCTGTTCAAGAAGTGTTATGATTTTAAATTAGTCTTTTTTGTGAAGCTCAGATCATAAACGCTATATATATATATATATATATATATGTGTGTGTGTGTGTGTGTGTGTGTGTGTGTGTGTGTATTTCTGTTAGAGTTCTATAACCTTGCGTTATATTCTCTCGTCTCATAGTAATTTTATTAATTTCAATTTTGAACGAGTTACGTAGATTGTGTTTCTGTGCTTTCATTGTTATTCTTGATAGTTCACTAAAAAACAGAAATAAGTACCATAATTTTTTTTTCAATTTTAAGATCAAGCACATAGCGTTAAAAGCTTCGGGAGCATATAAACACTGCAATCCGTGCTGTGGCTCGTCAACTCACAACCAGAACAGGAACTATGCCGATTACGACGCTGCTTCAGTGTTAGAGAGGTTTCATTGCTCCTACCGACGAACCGGTAGCCCAACCTCAACGCCGAGACTGCGTGGTAAAGAAACGGAGGCGAGGCTGAAGGGGCTTTCTAGCGGCGAAGCCACGCCGGCTTCTGTGAGCGGCCGATCTGAGTCTGTAGTGTTTGTGGCGGAAGATGAGCCCAAGGAATGGGTTGCGCAGGTGGAGCCTGGTATTCTAATCACTTTTGTTTCGCTGCCTCAGGTAGGGAATGAACTGAAGCGGATTCAATTCAGGTAGAAACCTTGTTCCCTGCTCCTGATCTAATTTTGAAGGGAAAATAAGTACATAAGACAATCAATCACGTAAATTTTATTTTGACCATTCATTTATATTGAAATTGACAAATGTTAGAAGTTGCATTGCAAATTAATGGTTAAAATTTAATTTCTGTAATAGATCTGTGATTGGCTGCATGTTAATGTATTATTATTGATTTTCAAAGGATTATATCATGCCTCAAGAACCCTCAACACCTCATTTTATGGATCTTTAAGTGGGTGCACAATGATAATTTAAATTGTTCACATTAAAAATCCTATATAATAGATTATTTATACAAAAATTAAATATAATTAGATATTAGTAGATGAATAAATGACATTTTATTATAAAACAAACAGTTTTAATTTTAAATGGGTTATTTAAATTTTAACTATTTATTTTATGAAATAAAACTTCATTTATTCATGTATATGCTAAAATGTGATTGTACTTAAATTGTGCATAAATGATTTATTGTATAGAATCTTGTAAAGGATTCAAATTATTATTGTGGATCAACTAAAAATTCATACAATAAAATATGAAGGGATATTAAGGGAGTCTTGAGAGGAAGTCTATCCCAATTTTAAAAGTTATGATTTGTTTGTAGATATGATCGTGGTTGGCCCATGGCCTGTGGATTTTTAAAATTGACAAGTGATGCAGCTGTACTGAATTTGCATGTGAAGTCACACTGTTTTGCTTTAAACCGAAATTAAGGAGGTGGCCCCAAAGTGGGTCTTCTTCGAGGGGTTTCACTTAAATGCCAAAACAAGAGGCTTGTTCAGTTGGTCACCTTTCAAAAGAAATCAGGCCATGTGACATCACATCTAGAAGGAATCAATAAAAAGTAAAAAACCACGGACTGGTTTCTCGGAGGGTCAAACTCCTCAAGACCTATGTACACTCAAAAGACTTTCAAAGACTTTATTTTGTGATTCTTGAGTAAGCTAACAACAATTATTAAAATAGTTCATCTTGTAGGGTGGCCTTATAGAGAAGATTATTTATAAAAAAGCTCAATTTGATTATAAATAAATTATTTTTTATTTTATAAAATGGCCAATTTAGAATAAAATAGTCAATTTTAACCAAAAATCGTTATTTTTAAAATAAAATGCGATTTGTTTCACATACTTATTGATGTTCAATCAAGCTAATTCTTTGTAAATTTGATTTTCTTTGTGAGCTCTATACAGATTCAAATAATTATTATGAGTTTATCCCAACTCACAAAGTGAAATTTTGAAAAGTTTTAATGTTTAATAGTCTCGAGGGGAGGCTAGCCCATTGTAGAATGGGTTTTATTCTGTTAGCTAATAGTACTGCAGATCAGTTGGTTTGACTTTGAACACTGTTTTACATTTCTTCGAAAACTCACTAAAATGTGGAATTTGACTAGTGATGGAAGCCTTGTTATTTACATGGAGGGCAAGGACGTTTCTCAGTAAAATAAATATTATTTATATGTATAAATATTTAGAAAAAATTTATTTTTAAAAATATAACAAGACTAAAAAATGTATTATATTTATTTATTAGTTTTTATCTCTATTTCTTATTTTTCATATTTTAAAATTTGTTCATTCATAAATTATTATTATTTTACTTATTATATTATCTTTGGTTCTTATTAATTGCACCTTCTTAAAGCTTATTAATTATCCTTAATATATCGATGTTCCTACTCTGTTACCTCATTTTTCCCAAGTTTCTCTCCGCCTCGTCCCAATAAAAACGGGGATAAGAGGGGACACCATGTCTCCACCTCATTGCCATTCTTAAATTTGATTGATATTAAATGAGTAAATCCACCTTATCATGGCAATCTACATTATGTTGAATTTTTTACGATCTATTGGGAACTTTTAGTACTGCTTAGGCAAAAGTTTATAATGTTGTGATATAAGGTTTTAAACACTGTACCGAATAGAGTACTAATTTTTTTATTAGAATAGTATGTACTAATGAAATATTGAGGTACTATTTCAGATTTATCGCTATAAAATATTAAATATATTTGTTTAAAAACAGTAGTGGCCAACAACAAATAATTTAGTATAACATAAATATTTATTTAACATAATATTTCAATTAATTAGCACAAATTAAATTTTAATTTCATTATTTATGATGAGATAAATAATTTGAAAATGATATAAATTTAATATTTGATATTTTTTTAATGAATTAACGTTGATTAGTTTCAGAACTCTCTTTCTATGCTATGTTTGAAGCTTGAATAAGAGTAAAAAAAATGAAAAAAGCGAGTAAGAATTGAGTTTTTAAAAACATACCCGGTGAAGAAATTGAGAAGAGAAAATAACTCTATATTTTCTGTCTATTGAAACTGTACAATATATGGCATATTTATAGGC
>JAOTRH010198259.1:0-11343 GCA_034768845.1 Heliamphora exappendiculata | reverse complement strand
ATTTAAAGACATTTATTTATAGGAAATGAATTATTAAAATCATCAAAATTAATTAAAGAAGCACTTGGGCTAACAATCTTAAGTAAAGAAGTTAAGGTGTCGACCCTAAACTTCATTTGTGTCGACACACATGAGAATTTCAAGCATACTTTGCCTTAAGGTGTCAACTCAATTATAAATTAATGTCAACACAAAATATTTTTTCTAGAATACTAAGTGTCAACTCATTTGATGCAAAGTGTCAGCACAAATAACATAAGGTGTCGAGTCATTTGTCATGCAATGTCAATGCTTACCTTTTTAGAAATAATTAAATATAATCTTTTTAAATCAATTTAATTAATAAAATAAATTATAAAAATCAATAAAATTTAATTAAAAAGCCCTTGGGCTAACAGGTTCCATCACAAACCTCATCCTGCAAGTGGGTAGGTCAAGCTTATGTGATCTGAATTAACCATACTATGATGAATGTACAGCCTCGATCTAATTGCATCTAATGTTTCTTGTTCAGCCAAGCTACCACCGTTAATGCTTGGACCTCGGCCACGTAACCGACGTCATATTAATCTAATCATCCTTTCCGCACAAACCCTTTAGCCCAGCTAACCGTATCTTACTTGGCCTTGTGTGGCCTGTTACCATGGTTCAGGTCCTTCTAGCTTATACATCAGGGCCTTCCTCTTGGAGGTAATTAGGCCTCGAGTGGGCCAGCCCAAGTTGAACTCGGCTCCAATCATTTCCCCCTTAGCTCGCTTGTTGCTTGGCATGAGGGGACTTGATAAATCTGTGTTGCTCTTTGGCTGAATGAAACTGAATTTAAACGTTCATTTCGACCCTTGACATTAAAGACATCGTTCTAGAGCATTGAATGTAGTGCTTTTGTAGACACCCCAATTTGACCAAGCTAAATCTTAGAGACATCCATCTCGAACATTCTCCAATGATGAAGATGTGAAATTAGGCCAAAGGATACCTCTAAGCATTTATAATGTTAAGAATTCGATTCAAAACCCAAGAAAACACCCCATCCTTCTAAAAACATTCAGGCCTCGACCTTCGATCCTCACGGTCGCCACCTTTTTATGATCCTACTCTAGGTTATGACCTTTGAAGATCACGATCATCTTGGTTTATAGTTTTTGTTCACGGCCGCGACGTTCAAGTACACGGCCACACATTTTGCACCTTTTTAAACAGGTAACATCATCCCAGAGGATCTCGGTGTTGCCTTTATACCCATAAATAGCCACCATTTTCTGAGAGATAGGAGAGAAAATTCTGAGGGCCAATACTCTGCCAAACTATCTGCCCACTCGATATTTTATCGAATTTCATACACATCCTGATTCTAAGGGTTTAAATGTCCATCGTAGGAGTTAAACTTCGGTAGAACAAAACTCTTGGGTGTTCGGTCATCTCCACATGTTTGGAAAATAGAGAGGTTGCCAACCTTTCTTGGTAGCTTAACGTTGATGTACACCCTCTCTTCTCTAATAACCACTCTCTCTGGTCGGTGCTCACATGAGTAGTTGACTGTGATCCCTCACTTTTCTTGAGAGGATCTCGACCGTGTCGCCCTTTCATGGGAGTGTAGTTGCTGCCTTCATCACTTGAGCTTGACTGGAGTGTTGTGAACTCCTTGACTACATGTCCAACATTAGGGTCTCTATTTGGCCTTTTTGAGGTAGGAATTTTGGTTTTATGCCTAGTAGACCTGAATTCTCCATGATGGGAAGGACGTTTTACAAGAATTGGTACTTCTTACTCTTTGTTCTTTAGGGAGAATTTGAGCTTCAATATCTCCTTCGCCATACATGAAGGGTTGCTTCCATGGCAAAGTCGTGCTCAAGGGACCTTGCGGTTTCACAAAGAGGCCTATTTTCTGCTCGCCTCAAATGTTGATGAGACCAACATCGTTCTTTAGAGTTTTATTCTATACAATCATCCAAAATGGATACCAAATTTGACGAGGTCGCCAATTGGGTCTGTAATGTGGTGTTATTGGATTTCTCAAAGATGGCGCTAAATATACGGGGGTTGATTCGTTAAGAAAGTTATTGAGATAACGTGGATCAGGTGCAGCTCGAACGAACCTATGAATGGTTTGAATGATTTGCAACTGGTGGAAAACATAAACAGGCTGGTGACGAGTGCCAGAAGCCACTCTAACGATCAAGTTAGCATATGGCTTAGAAAGAGGAATTATAGAGTAATCATATGGACAGAGTTTTGGTTAAAGGAATATTTTTTCATACCTCATTCTTTGGGCTTCATCCCTTTTTTATAGGGTTTGAAAGGTGTACCTTAACATTAAAACTCATGATAGGACGGTCCCATTAAAGGTCCCACCCTGCATATGTGTAGGTCAAGCCCATATGGTCTGAATTAACCACTATTTGATGAATGTATGATCTCGGTCTAATTTTATTTAATGTTTTTTCTTAGCCAAGCTACCTTTATTAATGCTTGGAGCTCGGCCACATAATGACCCAATCATCCCTCCCAAACTAACCCTGTAGTCTGGCTGATCGTGTCTTTCTCGGCCTTGTGTGGCTCGTTACCCTTGTTCTGGTCCTCTTAGCTTATACATCAGAGTTGTTCTCTTGGAGCTCGTTGGGCCTCGAGTGGGCCGACCAAAGTTGAATTCGGCCCCCTTCAATTGATTAAAAGTATAGATTTGTATACATAGCGCCAAATCTTAACATAAACTCGACATTAAATGGAGCTCGACTAATTCAATAGATGGATAATATCTATAACTATGATTTATAAAAAGAAAGAAGTCCAATTGACACAACCTCAAATACAGGTGTTGTGACGGCCCACTTTTTGGACACATCATTTAAAAAATTCTTTCTTTAATTACTTTTGAAAATAGCACACACACACACACACACACACACATATATATATATATATATACTATCTATTTCACTTATAAGTAATCAAATTGACTTAAAAGAATAAGTCAAAAGGAGGGAGACTTTAATATATCAAAAGAGAATTTCTAATATTATAAAAAGTGCATCAGAGTCGCGGAATTAAAGTATTACATTTCTAACCAATTCAGGAATTATTATGTGGTTTCCTCTCCTATGCTCAACAGAGTCCAGTGCTTCTTCTCCTAGGTTAGGATTGCCTCCTCGTACAATTCTTTTTCACCTATCATTTAAATAATGTGAGCTACGCTCTTAGATGAACAACTACAACCTAACTAACCTACCCACAAAAACAAAAATACCCAACAATATACATACAAGAGATACACAAAGATATACACTTTTCAATGTAAGGGATCAACCTAACTCACTATGTTCTCGTTGTCCATACTACCAAAGTTTTAGTTCTCAACTATACACTGATAGTTGAAAGGGTTCAACCTAAAATCACTATGTCCTCGTTGTTCACACTATCACATTCTCGTTCTTAACTATAGACTAATAGTTTCAAAGGTTTAACATAAAACCTCTATGCTCTCGTTGTTCACAATACCAAACGTTCACGTTCTCAAAGAATAGTATTTCCCACGGTTCTCACTCGAGAACCCAAACCAGAAGGTTACTCAAATGCCACATTTGTTCGAGGCAAACTGCTAGATCATTGATTTGTAAATGATTTTTCAAAAAATAACAATTGGATGAGCAATCGCCGAAATAGGCTATGGATAAAAACTTTTTTGATGTCGAACGATAAAAAATAAAACTATGCCACCATAATTAATTCGGATGAATACCTTTTGGTCGATTCTTCAATTACAAACTTTGATTTCCTAAGTTAAAACTTTGGTTAAACCTTCCACTGTATTCCTGATGTGAGTCCTGAATGTAGTGTGGGCCACAATCTTTCGAGAACTGAAACCGGCAGAACCTAGACAACCTTAGTCTTGAAAGACAACTTATGAATTTGGTTAAGTCTACTTGCATATTTATAGGGCTGCAGCAGGGATCTATGGAGTAATTATGACATAGACTTCTAGTGTAACCGAAATACCTATCCAGCGATTTTTGCAAATATGCAAACCTCTCAGCGGTTTCTATAATTTTTATAAAATACTAAATTACAGTTCATACCACTAAAAAACTATAACTGTACTCTTATCCATAATCTCAAGATCAATTTGCATTGAGCTCCTATTATAAAATGCTTAACTCATCTCCCCACATTAAAATTTCTGATACCCGCCAATTAAATATAATTACTGATAATTTAATTTAATCAGCATCTTTAAAATTCTGCATGCCCTTCCACTTAACTTATTTGACTACCGAATAATCAAATCCTTCTGTAAGGTTTGGCCCGGTAAAAATTTATAAGCTTTCTTAAGGGGGTATCGTCAATCCCAAACAATCGAAACGTGAATTTCGTCAATAATTAATATTCACCATATAATTAGTACTACTATCCAACTCACCCGGACTATAGACTGATAAAAGATCGCACCCTCTAATGAATCAAAATAACGAATATCAAATATACGCAAATAATAATTATTTTGGGATTAAGAGTATAAGCACTCATAATAACCTATTAATTTATAGTCAGTATAAAATTAATTATCTCAATGTGGTCCTATTTAATACACATAAAGTGTACTAGCATAGCGAGTTAGAACAATAGACGACGCTATTATCTGTTTCCTGTAACCAAGACAGGCCTACTAAAACTCTATACTACAATCGTAGCAATGGTTTGTTCAATTCCATCTAAACTGTGAACAATAACTTATATTCTATAAGAACCTATAATCTGGTCTTCTCTATGTAAGTCGTACTCTACACATCAGATTAAATATTGTACTGAATAAATGACATTAATGCATAATATTAAAGAAATAATATTACATACATTGCTCATTAAGATTCTTATAAAATGGAAAAATTAATTTTATTAAAATAAAATTAAAGACTAAAACTAAATAAAATCCATGATTTTCTGTATACAACCCTAACAACGTTAACTCTAACGAGCCTCACCACCATGGTACCATACGTTTCTATACACTATGTTCCCATACACCTTATCCCCCGCACATCATCCTTTTCGATTACTAAAATCATACTTTGTACACTCGTACATGGCTAAGGTTCAATAAACTCATACTAGGCTTGTAGCCATGAGGTGAGGTTCATCGATAGTACATTCATACCATAGTAAACTCATACTTGTACACTCGTACACGGCTAAGATCCAGTAAACTTATACTTGGATCAAGACAAGGCACAACTCATGACATAGTACGACTCATGACATTCCATATCACAATACACAACCCTCCCCATGTCAAAATCCTAAGTTTGTTTTGAAGAATAAAGTTCGTTCGTTGTTTATCGTTCCGTTCCCTATACGTCTACTAGTTATATTACTCATGCTTCCTTCACAACATGTCTAACTACTTCTAAATATGCTTTGAGTATCATAATAACACCAACAAGTCTCATTAACAGCAAGATATAAACAATCACAATCATTCATACACTCAAGCATCACTAATAAACTTCTTTTAAAATTCAGCATCTTAGGTACTATTTGTAAAATTCATTTACCATAATTAGAGACATTTGTTTGCCATGATATTTTATGGGGTGATAGATATACATTTAGGAACATTTCATATGTGGACAACTAAGCTAGAAGGTGTCTCTAAACAGGGGCATAAATTCGTTGAAGCTAAGAGGGAAAAAATGACACTATTTGGTAAAATCGAGTTTTAGGAACAATTGTCTGGTCAAATCATTTCAAATAAATTTTATATGAAAGATAACTCAAACATCTTTCTCTGGACATAAAGCTTGATCTTAGGGGAGTTTTTTGAAAATTTCTAAATATTGGCAAACTAGACAGTGTTTTTACTTGTTTGGTGTTGTGAGACATGGATCCGTCTCTTTATTTGAGATATTTATATATGTTGATGTGTTTTCTTCTGTATATGTATCTCTGTGTTGCATGGTTTATGTTTCAAGTCATAGAATATCATGTTTTGTATAGGTGTTATACGTGTTATGCATGCGGGGTTCGGCTTTGTTGCTTTTCACGATTTTTCTCCCAGCAACAACTGCTTGAGCGATGTGACAACCGCTCGAGCGGTGGGAAGCTCGCTCAAGCGGGCTGGTGGCAGAGTGTTGGTTCGAGAGGTGACCGCTCGAGCGGTGCTTGGACGCTCGAGCGATGGTGTAGCAGAGCTTATGTCGGCAAGGGGTCCGCTTGAGCGATGCTTGGGCGCTTGAGCGGTGGGTCATGGGCACAAAAATCTATAAAGGCTACAAAATATCTTTTTTGGTCCAAAAATATATTTTCAAAGCATATCTTCTCTCCCCCTCTTCGTTTCTCTACCTTCTCTCTAGCTTTCGGGGCCTGGGACTTTATTTTTGGTGGTTCGATAGTAGATCCTTGCTGCCGGCGACGTGGGCTTCGTATCCATCGGGACGGATTCTCGTTCTCACACTGTTTAGTCTTGAGACGTCGAGCTTTTAGCTCTTCGAGGTAAGATTCTAGACCTTACTGCTATATAAGGGTGTTACATGCACTTCTATGTGTTTTCACCGGGTAGAAAATGTATGATTTGTGGTTTTTCATGTTTAAATCTTAGTTTTGGGTAAAAGTGGATTTTACGCATTTTCTCGGTTTTATACATGATATGGATGTGTTGATATCCGTAGTTTTTAAAAGGAGGTTTGAAAATGAGGTATTTTTGTGAAAAACATGCTTTTGGAGGTTTGGAGCTAACCCTTGGGGTTGAGTCTCAGTTTTGTGAAACTATGTTGTTACATGCTTGTAGATCTCTATGTGGATGGATTGGATCACTTTTATACTTGCGATGTAAAACTACTTAGAGGGTTTTTAAATATTTTCCATAGACGTACTGGGACAATGGGTGTGTTGAGTTGGGCTTCCATTGCTCCTCGGTGCTAGTCCGAAAATGTGCGCAGAGTAGGTCCCTATGTGCCTTCGGGTTAGTCCCCATAAACGAGGTTGGTTGGGTGCTTAGTACCCTCGGGTGGTGGTCCCATAAACTAAGTGGTTGGGTGCATAGTACCCTTGGGCGGTGGCCCGTAAACTAAGTGGTTACATTGTCGTGACTCCGTATAGAGCTTGTTATTACATAGTAAACCATGAGTGGTTCTAGGGTAATGGGTAAGAGTTTAAAGTTGTTACCTGTGTTTGTGTGGCAGAGTCGGTATATAGGACTTCATTTTTATCTCTTTCTCCTCGGTTGTGTGACCCGAGTGGAGAATACTATTTTAGTATTATTTTTCTTTAACTGTGGTATGATATCTATGAGGATGTTATGCACAGTTTCAACGATGGAAAATTGATAGTTTTCGAGAGAAAAACCTTTTTAGCTCATGTGATTGTGCTTGTAATGATTGCATAGCATGCTTTACAGCTTTACTGTCTTTTTCTATTGAGCTTCAGCTCATAGTGTGGGATTTTACTGTAAAAATATTTTTAGGTGAGCATGTGAAGTTGACCTAGATTCTTGTGGTGGCGGAAGACTTGCTGTAGTTTTCTTGTTTTGGCATGTACTTATACATGTGATGCCTATTTTTGAAGGCTAGTTTTGTACGCCTTGAGGCGATATATTATTTATTGTATGAAATTACATGTTTAATATTTATGAGAGTTGAACTATGGGGATTTTCATCCAAATGTTGTAATATTTTGAGTTGATGGTTTTCTATTTGCAAATCTTATTTTCCTAAAACGGTGTGTTAGTGGGCTTTGGCGTGACCGTGGTGTTTGGGGCGTGACAACTTGGTATCAGAGCTTTGGGTTCGAATACTTAAGAGCCATAAAAAAGAGGGTACATCACCTTGTGAGGATTTATGTGTGCTTGATTGTGTGTTTCACAGCGTTTTCGTAACATCAGCATGATAGCTTGTGGTGTATACGTGGGTACTGAGGTTGGACCTTAGGATTGATTAGTCTTACCTTCGGGCGTTTGGATTAACAAACTTAAGAGCCATATTAGAGACGCGTTTCGCAAACGTGATTTCTAGCAAGGAATCTAAGCAGGTTATCCAGATGGACAAGTCTTTCTTATTGGTCCTCCTCGGTATGTGAGATGTGATGACATGATCTAAGTGTCTATGTGTTAGCATGCTTATATGTGATATGTCTTTTACATTAGCAATAACATGTTATAGAGAAGCTTATCCTGTTATGTTGCTTTTGTTTAGCGTTATGTCCACGCGGGGAGGACGAGGCCAAGGTTGAGGCCGTGGTCGAGGTTTTGGCCGAAGGGACGTTCCAGTCCCAGATGTTGGGAATGCTAATGCATCCCAAGGACCTGTTGGCGAGGGAGATCTGTTGCGTGAGATGGTCTACTCCATCCGGCAACTGGCTAAGGCCACTAGGGGAAGGGAGAATGTACCTGAATCGAGGGCGATGGTAGCGATGCGTGAGTTTTGCCGTCTGGACCCTCCTACCTTTTCTGGGGATCCCAATCCCACGGTTGCCACTGAATGGCTAGAGCTAGTCACCAGGATTCTGGACACGCTTCAGATAGAGGAAGACGATTTGAGGGTTAAGTTTGCTGCCTTCTAGCTGAGAGGAAGTGCACACATGTGGTGGAAGTTTGCTAGGACCGCAGTCGGTGGCACTTGGGATGCATTCACGAAGGTATTTCTAGAGAAATACTTTCCAGCGACATTGAGGGATCGCTACAGAGAGGACTTCCTTTTTTTGATGCAGGGGTTGATGACTGTGATTGAGTATGAGGCTGAGTTTACTAGCCTATCTCGGTTTGCACAGGAGATCATACCTACAGATGAGTTTCGTGTAAAACTGTTCGAGAGGGGTTTGAGGCCCGCTATTCATGACAGAGTGGCAGCGTTCAGGATGCAGGTCTTTACAGAGTTAGTGGAGACCTCCATGAAGGTGGAGGAAACTCTGAACGAGACGCACAGAGATAGGGACAGTAGGGGTCAGTAAGACGGTGGACGTGCACAGTCCTAGGGATGCATGGACAAGCATCGATGGGCATCTGGTCTGAGTTCTCATTCGGTGGGGTCATATCCGCCACAGTCTTCTATATTCATGCCTTTCGTAGCTTCGACGAGAAGGTTGGATCAGAGAGAGCTTATTTGTTTTAGATGCCAGCGGTCAGGGCATCGTGCATCAGAATGCAGGAGTTCGACACCTATTCAGGCATAGTCACAGTCGTAGTCGCAAGAACCGGGGAGAGGGCCAGGAGTATGTTTCGAGTGTGGCCAGCCGGGGCACATCCGCAGGGACTGTCCCAGAGGAGGGAGTATGCGGAGCACAGCTAGAGCACATGTTACTCCATCTGCCCAGGGATGCCAGCTTTCTCAATTTGCAGAAGGGGGCGCTTCAGTGCAGTGGATAGGCCAGGGCTTACGTTCTTGCAGATACCAGTTCATCCAGGGCACCGCTCGTGCCTGATGCTGCTACTACCACCTCCATGATCAGAGGTACTCTTCTAGTCTTTAGATCATGGGCCAGTGTCCTTATCAACATGGGAGCATCACATTCATTTATATCATCTGCTTTTGCATCTGCTTTGGGGTTGAAAATAGACTGGTTGGGTAGTACTTTGAGTGCGGAGACCCCAGTTAGTGGGAGTGTGACATTGAGTCTTGTTTGTAGATCCTGTGTGTTGGAGGTCGCTGGTCCTTGTTTAGAGTTCGACTTTATCATTCTAGATATGACCACATTTGATGTCATCCTAGGGATGGATTGGCTGACCACCCATCGTGCTTTTATCGATCGCGATCAATGAAGGGTAACGATTTGAACACCGAAATGAGATTATTTTTCCTTTGTGGGAGACCAAAATGAGGGTTTGATGACGATGCCGGGCACTGTGCGGAACCAGGGCAACCTGGGTTTCCTCTTTTCAGCCCTCATGTTGGACGAGGAGGTTAAGGTTCGAGGGGAGTTACCTTCGGTGGTTTGCAACTACCCAGATGTCTTTCCTGTCAATCTGTTTGAGTTGCCACCGAGCCATGAGGTAGAGTTCTCCATTAATCTAGTTCTCGGAGTTGCTCCCATATCTATACCGTCTTATCGTTTTGCCCCCACTGAGTTGTGTGAACTCAATGTACAGCATCAGGAGTTGTTAAACAGGGGGTTTATACGTCTGAGTACTTTGTCGTGGGGAGGTCCTGCTCTTTTTGCTAAGAAGAAGGATGAATCCATATGATTGTGTATCGACTACCGGAAGCTGAATCAGGTGACAGTGAAGAACAAGTATTCGATGCCGAGGATAGACGATTTATTTGACCAGTTAAAGGGGTCGAGCTGCTTTTCGAAGATTGATCTGCCATCGGGATACCACCAGTTGAGGACTAGGGACGAGGACATAGCAAAAACTGCCTTCCAGACTCACTATGGTCACTATGAGTTTTTGGTAATGCCGTTCGGTCTTGCGAACGCACCAGCCACGTTTATGAGTTTGATGAACCGAATCATCCATCCTTATCTGGAAAATTTTGTGGTAGTGTTTGTGGATGATATTCTGATATATTCACCTACTAGGGTGGCACACGAGGATCAGGTGTGAAACGTGGTACAGACTTTGAGAGAGCATCGTTTGTATGCAAAGTTCGAGAAGTGCAAATTCTGGATGTCTGAGGTGAGATTTCTGGGACACGTAGTGTCAACAGATGGAGTAGCTGTGGATTCGTCGAAGACTGATGCTGTGACGCATTGGGAGTTACCGAAGAGTGTCTTTGGGATTTGCAATTTTTTAGGTTTGACAGGCTACTACCAACGGTTCGTGAAGGACTTTGCGAGGCTTACTGCACCGATGATGCGTTTGACGCGAAAGGGAGTTGTGTTTGTTCGGAGTGAGTCCTGTGAGTCGGCATTCCAGGAGTTGAAGATGAGGTTAACTAGCGCGTCAGTGTTGATCATTCTAGAGCGAGGCTTGCGGTATATAGTATACTGTGATGCATCACATGACGGTTTGGGTTGTGTTCTGGTGTAGGAAGGATATGTTGTAGCCTATGGTTCTCGACAGTTGAAGACGCACAAGAAGAATTTCTCGACACATGATCTGGAGTTGGCAGCCGTAGTCTTTGCCTTGAAGACATGGCATCACTATCTTTATGGTGAGCATTTCGAGGTTTTCTCCGATCACAAGTGTTTAAAATACTTGTTTTTGCAGAAGGACTAGAACTTGCGCCAGCGGCGATGGATGGAGTTGTTGGAGGATTATGATTTTGACTTAAAGTTGTTGGGATGCGGAAATTTTTTTAAAATTGGTGCCGTGACCGTAAAAAATGGCGCGTGCGTTCTTTTCGAAAAATAAGAACGGTATTAATCTAAATACTGTTATACCTTTATGAAACTTGTCGAAAAGTTTCAAAAACTCCCGAA
>JAOTRH010198248.1:0-11343 GCA_034768845.1 Heliamphora exappendiculata | reverse complement strand
CAGTCAGACAATGGCCAACAGCAACAAAAGCCGAGGAGGGTCTTCACTCCCCTCAATATTTCTTTATCCACCGCCCTAAATCGATTCGTCGAGAAGGGGCTCATCAAGCCATTGGACCCCAGGCCTGTTCCCGATCCACTTCCTCCAAGGTACAATGCCTCCCAATACTGTGCCTTCCACCAAGGCCATGGGCACTTAACAGACAAGTGCATGAGACTCCGTCATGAGATCCAGAATCTCATTGAAAACAAAGTGATCCCTCCTCCATCAGCTACCCCAAAGCCGAATGTCACTACTAATCTGCTCCTGAGTCATGCCAAGCAAGCTGGAGTGAATTACATGTCTTTGGGCAAATCAGAGGACCCAAGTCAGCATATCTATTCTGCACGGTTGCCACGCCCTCGTGTTTTGTCTACTGAAGATCAGTCAGCATGTTCATTTGTCATGATTACAGACAGTCGAGATAGGATAGGATGGAGGAATGGAATGATAACACCTAGGAATGGTATTGACCGCTAATCCAAGTCTACCAACAAGAGGAGGAGTGCAACGAAGAAGACGATTGGCCATTAGATTATCCGACCCGACCCTATGAATTTAGCCACGTGCTTGATGAAATCACCATTCCCTAACTTTTTGAGGAAGAGGTACACGTCGACGATATGCAATCCTATTGGCTGGCAAGGATTGTGTTGAAATCTGATGGGGCCGAATGGACTAATTTTTGGGCTACTCGGGAACAACAAATAAATTTTATCGAGGAGGACATTTGGGAGGAAATCGACAATACCTGGGCTATAGAGGATGACAAAGAAAGGAAAGGAAGACTAGCGATCACTGATCTAAGTGATTTGTGGGCATTCGAGAGCCCTCCACTTGTGAGCGAGTTACGGTAGGGAAGTGACACAATAACAGGATTGTGGGACCCTGAAGAGGGTATAGAACATCTCACCAGAAGCGGGCGACACTTCAAACTAGCCCAACTGGAAAGAGGGCAGCCGAGTGGAAAAGAAAAGGAGAAAGAACAGGAAGAGGAAGATGATGCAGTGTTGAGACAATTGAAGAAGACACAAGCCAACATCAACATCTGGGGGCTACTGATGGCCTCGCACAAACACAGGCAAGCCGTGTTGAAAGTTTTGAATAAGGCCAGTGTCCCGATAGAGGCCACCTCAGAATAATTAATTGAGCTCATCCTACCAGCCGCTGAACCAATGGTCATTTCCTTTTCTGATAAGGATCTGCCTGCTGAGGGAAGAAGCCACAATAAGCCGCTTCACATCACCGTTAAGTGCCTAGAAAAATGGGTCCTGGTGACCCTTATCGATAATGGATCCGCTTTGAACGTCTGCCCGTTGAGAACAACCATTTGCTTAGGGATGAGACCAGACCAGTACACTCCCTGCAATCAAGGAGTGCAAGCTTATGATAACACAAGAAGGGATGTATTAGGACTGGTGGCGTTCACTGTTTTGGTAGGCCCAGTGGAGACATCAGTTGAGTTTCACGTGTTAGATGTGTCAGTCTCCTTTAATTTGCTGCTAGGAAGGCCGGGGCTACATGATTTGTATGTTCAGGCGATACCTTCTACCCTCCACCAGAAACTAAAATTGATTAAGAACGGGACAGTGTTGGCCATTCATGGAGAGGACAACATCTATCCCCCGAGAGAAAGTCAAGGCGTAACCTTGTTGGAGGTCAAACATAGCAAAGATGACGTGCTGCTCAGTGGTTTCCAGTTCGATGAAGCACAGGCTATTCAAACACTGATGAATGAGGAAGAAAGGTATGTCAACCCACAACCTTTAATGATGATGAGGAAAATATCCTTTTTCCCGGGCATGGGATTAGGGCGCAAGCAGCAGGGAATCCTGGAACCCATTCAGGTATTGTCGACTTCACACCGTTTTGGTCTTGGATATCAGCTAACGGAGGAAGATCTGGAAGGGCCTAGAAGGGGGCAAAAGGTTAATTATTTTAGGACGCTCAATGGATACTTTGTCAAGGAGGGGGAAGATTTTCCGTACTGTGGCTTTCCTGAGCCATGGATCGATGAAGAGACTAACCAAAAGCTACTGGGGTTGGAAATCTTTTTCAACCATCAATTGTCCAACACCGAGGAAAAAGAGACATTGGAGGAAGAAGGGAAGAAGGTCTAAGAGGAAGACTGGGCTGACAAACTCGACGGTACTAATTTGGGAATGCTGTTCAACGAAAAGATGGTTCAACTGCGTATGACTGAATCAGACTGTTTCATGATGGGCTTCAGCGCACCGGCAGTTTGCACCAAACTCATCGTCGATGCGGCTGCAAAGGAAGTAAAGAATTGGATCATTGAATCTGATGGTGTGCACATTATCTATCCCGAGTCCGGGATCGAGTCTGAGTCTGTAATTGAGGGCACACCTCTTGGTACTCCTCTCTCTTCTTTTGCTATCGAGTTTGTAATACCTGCTCATTCTAATGAAATGAACAAAATTTTCGGTTACTCTGCTTTGTTTGATTCATTTTATACAATTTCTGACAATTTTGAAGTTGGCAGGAATATCCCCGAAGAAATAAAACTTTTAATAAAAAGAGAAGAAGAAATTCGTGCCCAACTAATAATTGAAGAAACTCTTTCAATAAATCTGGGTGATGAAATTAACCCACAAAATGTTCAAATTGGTTCCTCTTTATCCCTAACTGAACAAGAACAATTAATAACCTTATTAAAAGAATTCAAAGATGTATTTGCATGGTCTTACGAAGATATGCCTGGAATTGATCCTGACATCGTCCAGTACCATATCCCTCTATACCCCGATGCTAAACCGATCAAGAAAAAATTATGATGAATCCGACCAGAATGGGCTCTAAAGATCAAGGAAGAGGTTGCCAAACAGATCAACGCTGGGTTCCTAATGGTAACAGAGTATCCAAAATGGGTAGCCAATATAGTGCCAGGTTTAAAGAAGAACGGTCGTATTCGAGTCTGTGTGGACTTTCGAGATCTCAACAAGGCTAGCCCAAAAGACGATTTTCCACTGCCACACATCGACGTCTTAGTAGACAGTACGACAGGGCACGCCTTGCTGTCATTCATGGATAGCTTCGCCGGATACAACCAGATTCTGATGGATCTTGAAAACAGAGAAAAGACGACATTCACCACGTGTTGGGGCACTTATTACTACCGTGTTATGCCATTTGGCTTGAAGAATGCCGGGACAACCTATCAAAGGGCTGCCACTACCTAATTGCATGACATGATACATAAAGAGGTTGAAGTGTACGTGGACGACATGATAGTCAAATCTGAGGATTGGGAAGGCCACATCACAGCTCTGTAAAAATTGTTTGAAAGGATCCGAAAGTATAAGATGCGGCTCAACCCATAGAAATGTGCATTTGGGGTCATCGCCGGAAAAATGCTTGGATTTATGATCACCCAACGAGGCATCAAAGTCGATCCCTAAAAAATCAAAGCAATTTTGGAAATGCCTCCTCCGAGAACCGAGCGAGTAGTTAAGGGTTTTCTGGGAAAGATCCAATTTATCAGCCACTTCATCGCTAAGTTGACAACTACTTGTGAGCCACCCTTCCGTCTATTGAAGAAAGGAGATGAATTTGAATGTGATCAGAAATGCCAAGACGCCTTTGATGCCATACAACAGTACTTACAAAATCCTCCTATTCTAGCTCCTTCTGAACCTGACAGGCCACTGATCCTCTATTTGTCAGTGACTGATTCAGCTATGGGATGCATGCTTGCACAAGAAGGTGAAACTGAAATCGAAAAAGATGTCTACTACTTAAGCAAAAATATGATCGGGTTAGAAATACGGTACACGTTGTTGGAGAAGACGTGTTGGGCCTTGGTTTGGGCTTCCCGAAAACTAAGACACTACATGTTATCTTTCACAGTAAGCATTATCTCTCGGATGGACCCATTGAAGTATCTGTTCGAAAAATCGGCACTAACAGGAAGGATGGCCCGATGGTTGCTGCTATTATCTGAGTTTGATCTCCAATATGTCACCCGGAAGTCAGTCAACGGCAGAGCGGTGGTAGAATTTCTGGCCGACCAACTAGTTGAAGGCGATGAAGACACGAAATTCTAGTTTCTCGACGAACAGCTAATGAAAGTTGGGGATGATAGATGGACTCTATATTTTGATGGCGCATCCAATCAATATGGCTATGGAATAGGAGTCCTTCTTGTCACCCCCGATGATTCACATGTTCTGTTGTTCTTGAAACTCAATTTTGAAGTCACCAACAATCAGGATGAGTATGAAGCATGTTTAGCAGGATTGGAGGGAGCCTTAGAATTAGGGGCAAGGAAACTGGAAGTCATTGGAGACTCAGCACTGGTAGTTTTGCAAGCAAGAGGAGAATGGAAGGTTAGGGATGTAACCCTAATTCTCTATCATCAAGAACTGGAGAAGCTGATACCGTACTTTGAATCAGTAATCTTTACTCATGTACGGAGACTGCAGAAGAAGTTCGCCGATGCACTGGCCACCTTAGCATTCATGATTGACATACCACCCGAAATTCGGATGAGACCTCTGATAATAGAGCATAAAAGAAAACTGGCTTATGAGATGACAGTCGCTATCGAAGAAAGCACTGACGAACTTCCATGGTATTTTGACATTCAGAATTTCATAGAGAAAGGAGAATATCCCAAGTTTTCCAGTAGAAAGGATAAACGGGCGATACGACGACTACCTGCGCAGTTTGTTATTTGTGGTGGTAAACTGTACAAACGAGGACATTCTGGGGTCAACAAGCTGTGTGTAAACACTGAAGAGGGTTAAGAACTAATAAAGGAAATCCACACAGGAGTTTGTAGGCCACACATGAGCAGAAATATGTTAGCCAAGAAGATCGTACGACAAGGGTACTTTTGGATGACAATGGAAATAGATTGTATTCAGTTTATGCGGAGGTGTCATAAGTGCCAGATTCACGCAAACCTCATACACGTTCCCCCGTCTCAGCTGTATAATTTGACGTCACCATGGCCGTTTTCAGTATGGGGCATCGACGTGATTGGCAGAATAATACTGAAGACATCTAATGGACACGAGCTTATCTTAGTGGCCATTGACTATTTCACCAAGTGGGTGGAAGCAGCTTCCTACTTGGTATTGAAGGCCTCCCACATTTCCAAGGAGAAGTCCTAGATCTTTTCAAGGAATATCGGATAGTGGCTCATAAGTCCTTGCCATATCGGCTACAAACCAACAGAGCAGTCGAGGCAGCGAACAAGAACATCAAGAAAGTTCTGCAAAAGACAATCAACTCGCACAAAGATTGGCCGGAACACCTACCATTTGCACTCTGGGCATACCGAACGTCAATCAGGACTTCAACTGGAACTACGCCATACTCTTTGGTGTATGGGATGGAAGCTGTTCTTCCCACTGAGGTGGAAAACCCTTCACTAAGAGTGATAGCCGAGGCTAGTATTCTAGAAGTAGAATGGCAGAGAAATCGGATAGAGGAATTGCTTTTGTTTGATGAAAGAAGGCTGCAAGCTCTGTTTTATGTACAAGGCTACCAAAGGAGGATAGCCCGATCGTTCAACAAAAAGGTCAAGACTCGAGATCTTAGAGAAGGCAATCTGGTTCTTAAGGAAATCAGAGCTTCTATCTTTGACCCAGGGGCAAGTTCAAACCAAATTGGTCTGGACCGTTTCTAATCAAAACCATCGTGACTGGTGGTGCGGTCATTATCAGGGAATTAGATGGCAATGTATTCTCCACTCCAGTAAACCTCGACCAGCTTAAAAAGTACTATCCCTGAGGTAAAAATAAGATAAAAAAAAAAGCTTGCAGAATTGAAAACCAAAAAGGCAATTTAGGCAAAAGTTAGAGCAGCCCGCAAGGTCGAAAATCCGAAAGGGTGACCTTGGCAAAAGTTTGGGCATCACAAAAGGAGAGTGTCAATACTCGAGCGAAATCGAACTTGAACTACGTTTTGGTCTGATTTCATATTTTTTGGGATACGTAGGCAGCTTCTTTAAGAAGTCCGGTCACTTTCTTTGACTTTAACCATCTTGAATCTGAGCAAGACCAATGCAAATTAATTCTTGAATTTTAATAATAAAGTCATTCAAGTTTTGGATAAATTTAAACCATCTGAAACAAAAAGTGGGAGTTTTTCCATTACTTTAGACAAGACTACAAAGTTCTTAAATGAAAGGAAGGGCATGCAAGTCCCAAACTATATAAACAAAATAAAGAAAAGTTGTGAATTTTCAAAACAAAGCAGAGGCCCTCAAATTATCCTCCTTTTCGCCACTTATTTCCCCTCTTCTCTGTCTTTCTTCTCCCTATCTTGTGTCAACCATGTCTTGTATTCAGCAGAAAGGTTGGGACACTGCAACTTGTGCATCTCCATCAATGAGCGAGATGGCCAGGCATCCCAATACTGTGCTAGAAAAGGACCTCGCAGTGTAGAAGAAAACATATGGTCTCGAATGTTAGGGAAAATGGTCTGACTCCGCCCGAACTGCCGCATGATCCGACAGGAGTAGTGGAAAGAAGTCTGAGACAGACTAACAAGTAGCACACCAGGATGATCCATAGTGGTCAGAGTCATAGCAGGAATCCGCCACCAAGGGCACTGCCAGGTAATGTCTAAACTAGTCAGAGAGGAAAGATATTGTCGCCAAGATGCCTCAGTATCACATATCTTATAACGTGGATGGTAAAGAAAAGCAGCGTCATTGTGCCTATCAGTGGGAGGTTTCTGTACAAGGTTCACCTTTTCCATCAGCCAGATCTATAGCAAAAGTTAGAACAGTAAGAGAAAGACCTTTGCAGTATAACAGGAAATTTGATACAAAGGAAGATGTTAAAATCACCTGGAGAAGTAAGGGGCTGCTAGTAAAGGTGGTGGTTTCGCCATGATGAACAGCATCCAAGCCCAGCAGTGTCTCAGCCAAAACTAAGGGCACGAAGTTTTTTCCCATCCACATTTGGCCAGCAATGTCAACCAGGACACAACTAACCCGCCCATTGAAAGGGACAAGGAGATACTGGGCAAGGAGGCAGAAGCAAAGTGCATAGCGGCGCTGCAGCTGAAAGTCTAGATCGCTGAGGTCACTAATAGGATGAAATCTCTCAATAAGCCATGAGACGTCAAGACAGTCACCTGAGGTCAGAAGGGAAGCCTCCATCCTGGATAGACCACAAAATTGCATCACCTGTCGCCGAACTGAGAGAAAGGGAGTAGGACGACAACAGAACCTCGTGGAGCCAAGTCCAAAATAGCAGCAAACTCCTCCACAGTGGAACAGAGTTCTTCGAGGCTAAACCGAAAGACATGGGACTGCGGATCCCACAGTTGTGCAGCAGCCATCAGTAAGGGTTTGTTAATCTTCATAGTCCTCAGTGAGAAAAGAGCATTCAAGCCAAATGGGGCAAAGTTCAAACGTTCGATATGGGAGAATGTTTCAATCCATAGAGGAAGAGGAGAAGCCATCTGAGCCCGAGGAATAGCAAATGGAGCCTTCAGGGATATATTTATAAGGTAGAAAAGGGCAAAAAATCAAAATTTCTGCAAAAAAGGATAATCAATGTGGCGACCGCCATCTTGAAACTGGCAACTGCCAACTCCAAAAAGCATAGTAGAGTGACATCATTTCTTTGACCAGGCGACTGCCATGTTGAAAAGGGCGGCCGCTAGCTTCACATTTTGGGAAAGTGGCAACCGCCATGTGCTGATATGACGACCGCCATGTTCGAACGTGGCGCGTATGGAACAGGTTGCAGTTTGTGTGATTTGTATCAGTCGTGGCGCTTGAGTTATGCAACCAAGGCAGTTTGAACAACAAAAAAAGGAAAATCATGCAACAGATGGACAGATGAAGTAATAAATGGCACAAAGGCCCGAAATGCAACAAAAAAGTAGTAATACTGGGGCATCTAGGCCCAATAAAACAAGTAAACTAGGCCACAGAGGCCCATGGATCAAGTAAAGTGTATGTCAAATATGTCAAATTGGGGCACACAGGCCCATCAAAATAAATGTATCATAAAGATAAACAAAACTGGGGAAGGGGGAAGCTCTCTCTCTCTCGCTAGTGCCTGGGACGGACCCGGCAGGAAGAAGGACCAGCCTCGTCTGAGCTGTCGTCCTCGAATAGTCTGTCGAAATCGTTGCCATCGTCGCTACTAAAAGAAGAGACAACTTTGGACTGACTCCTAGCAGATGAAGCAGACCCTCTGGAACGAGCCCGAGAGGATGCCCGGGAACCACAGCCTCTAACCGGGGCTGGGGCTGGGGCCGGAGCTGGAGGATGTCAAAAGAAAAACAAGACTCAGAGCAGAACAAAGACACAAAAATACAAAAAAATTGAAAACACAAGCTACTCACAGTGGCTACTGGTATAAAAGCAACACCGGCTGCCCGCATCGAGGCATCCATCTGCAAGACCAGCACCCTCAAACCAGTAATCATCAGCATCGCCCGGTCTAACCAAGCATGATTGACCTATGGAAGAAAAAAGTTTAGAATAGACTAGACAGATAAAACAAGTGACTGAGAAGAAGGTACAAAACAATCCTGGCCGATGTCAGCCCTGAACTCCGATTCCGGTGGAATAGGAACCGGCAGAGAGAAGGGGAAGCCGTATACCACAGTCTGGATGTCCCATGGCAGCTATGGGCCCCTCCCACCAGCAGCATCCCTAGCAGCAGCTCCGGCAGCCGCCGCAGCCCCAGCATCAGCAGCAGCTCTAGCATCAACGCCCACAGCCTCTGGTACCGGTCCTTGTCTCTAGCCTCCTAGGACAACCGGGCTGGGCCCTAGTGGCCCCATCAAATGAGCCCGGACCCAGGCCATGTAGTCTCCCTCCGCTACAAGCAGCTCCATAGCGAGGGTCCCCACGGTCTCCAACAGAAGGTCGACCCAGCCCAGATCCTCGGTCCGGCGCATATAGGCCGAAGGAACCACTGGGATTCGGAAGTCATCCAGGCCGAGCGATTGGCGAACCACTCGCTCCCCCAGATAGTACTCCCATCCAAATGGGCCCTCCAGCAAGATATGCCTCGCAGCGATGTCACGGCTGCGCATCAGATCTGCGCTGGCCCGATCCTCTACCCCTCTCCAGACATCCCAGTGGACCTGTAAAGTACAATACAATGCAAGAAATGGTAAGACATACAGTATGATGAATAGTGTGTAGTAAATAGTGCCCAATGCAGTATAGTACAATGCAGTAAATGGAATGGAAAATAGTGCAGTGCAATATAGTGAATAGCGCAGTAAGTAGTATAATACAGAAAGCAGTGTATTGAACAGTAAAGAAAGGTACCTAGTCGGGGGTCAGCCGGTCCAAAGACACCCAGAACCGGTCAAGATCCTTCCCTCCGGCTTTCTTCCCCTTCAACCCACGGGACCACCGGGCTGCACGAGGAAGCAGGCAGAAATAACAGATAATAGAAATAGATAAAACACTGCAAAAACTAAAACATACCTCCCAGACCCTCCAGTATCCCCCAATGTTGAGCTCCTGCGGGAACCAGGTCAAGGTCCGCATAAAGCTGTAGAGAGAGGCTAGAGCAGCACCTCCCCAGTCGTACGAAGGAACCCGATCAAGGCGAGCTAGGCCACCCAGGTAATGTAAGTGAATGGTATTCTCCTTGTTTGAAAACAAGGAGGTACCAAACATATACATAAGAAAGCCTCGGGCGACCCACTCGTAGTGGCGAGGCTTAGTGCACTGGAAGTGTCAGAAGCGGTCGAAGAACCAGGTGTATCTGACTCGATCCCGGTCTATCTGCACGGGGATAGTGTAGACACCCCAATTTGACCCCGCTTAATCTTAGGCGAATTCGATGATGAAAACAGGTGGAATAGTGCCTCAGTACGATCCTCGAGAAGTGATCCAAGTTCGGTATTTGAACACAGTCATCAAAAACCTTCAAAACTAATGAAATTGTACCAAATCATCGATAACTTGTTGCCCAAGTCATTGTCAGAGGTGGCGACCGCCATGTTCATTGTGGCGGCCTTCAATAGAACCTCTTGGAAACCCAAGCAAAAAGTGGCGGCCGCCAACTACAACATGGCGACTGCCAACTCACATTGTGGCGGCCGCCAAAAGAACCTTTTTCAACCCAGCGGCCGCCAACTTGCATTGTGGCGGCCGCTAACTCCAAATGGCCTAACGTGTCCCAAAACGTGGCAACACCTCATTGGTTGAAAAATTCTATAAATACTGTATCCGGCGTACATTTCAGGATGAAATTTTGAGTGGGAGAGACTCTGTCGATATACCAAGCAATCCCGAGCCCCGACGTCGAAACCTTGCCGAGATACCGAGTTCCTAATCTCCCATACCTACATTGAAGCCTACATTGCTTAGATCACTCCCCGAGAATTGGACAATTGGAGCACATTTCTCGACTTGAGGATTCCCCGGCAATCCAGGTACCTCGCTCGGATCCCCGATCTTTCTAAACTCCACTTCTCTCTATTGGAGCGATCGGATTAATTTCCATTTCAAAGTTTTTCGATTATTGTCAATTTTATTTAGTATTTGCAATATTAACTATTGTTCAATGTAGCTGGGTTATTTTTTTTAAAGTTTTAATTATTATTTTTATTTTATTTTTATTACATTATTGCATTCCATTAATTCATCAATTTAGTGCCAACATTCTCAACAGTCACAACTAATCAATATTGTTAATCATTGTGATTAAGACACCTACATAAAAATGGTTGTAATCTCCAATATTACACCTATTTAATTTTAATATTACATTTTTTTTTATTTTCTTTCTTTTATGTTAATTTCATGTTTTAGCATTTATTTTATTTTATTTTCAGTTAGCTTAGTTTTACTTTACTAGCATTCTAATTATTTTTCTAACTTAATTTTTGTGTTAGCATTTGTTTAGTAAATAATATAATTTACTTTCCAAACACTTCCTTTCCTTTGCAATGTAACATTTTATTTCCTTAGCTTAATGTAATTTCTTTAATGTTCTATTTTCTTTTCTTTAGTACTAATATTCTATTTTCTTTTAGCTTAATATTTTTTCCATGTTAGCACCTTACTTATTTTCTTTTTTTTCTCTAGTGTAATGTTCTTTTCCTAATATTTTTATTTATTTATTTATTTAATGTTCTAGTATCTAATTTTTTCGTTTAGTCTAAAATTTATGTCAATAGCATTTTATTTTCTTGTACTAAGTATTTCATTTCATTTTCTTGAATTAGCATTTTTTTTTAGTTTTTCTTTCATTAATGTAATTTTCTCTTTTATTATTATTAGCTTTAGTTTCTTCATAAAATTCTATTTAGCATTTCTTTTCTCCTAGTATTAGTACTTATAAA
>JAOTRH010198237.1:0-11344 GCA_034768845.1 Heliamphora exappendiculata | reverse complement strand
AATTAATTTTTTAATTAAAAATATTATAATTATTTTATTAAAAAATAAATTTAGTGTTTAGAATGTGCGTAAACTTTTTCTTCTTAAAAAAAAAAGATAAAAAAATATTAATGGACTTATTAAAGATACCAAACACCATAATAATAATTTTATGGAAAAATTCCCCATTTGAAGGTACCAACTTGCACTATGTTTGAAAGGCCATGTGGTGGAGGGAAAGTGTTAAAATTTTCCTATTTCGTGGTGTTTAATGTTATTAAAATTAATAATTTATAAATTTTAATTTATAATAAAAATTATGAATTTTTAATAAAAATTATAATTTATAATTAAAATTAAAAAAAATAAATCACTCTAATTTCTTACTTATTCAATGAAAGTGAAGCTAAATTGTTTTACCCAAAAAAATTTCTGCTATGTCACCAAATAAAAATAACACATAAATAATATCATATAATAGTAAAAAACAACCAAATAATTAACTACTCGTCACATTATGGCTTTTCCCTTTTTCAATTCCTTTCCCTTAAACCACATCATCCCAAGTCACAAATACAAAGAATAGTATACAAACCTTGAGGCAAACCAAACTAAAAACCCAAGCCAAACAAAGCCCAGGGTTGAAAATCAAAATCATCCAAAAGAAATTGCACCTTGTGGTATGGCTTTTTTATGAATTTTTTCTTTTTACGTTTAATATTTTTTAAATTTAGCTTGTTACAAGAAACTATAAAAATAAAAAATAATAAAAATAAAATAAAAAATATTCATATAAGATGAAATGGCCATTAAGGCCTTTTTAAGGAGTTTTCTGCTTCTCTAGCTAGAATGGTTGTATTTTTAAATTCATTTTATCAAGGAAAAAAATTTAGACCAAAATTTTTTTTTTAAAAAAAAAGGATAAAAAAAACAGCAACAAAAAAAGTCGTAGCAAAAATTAATCCAAATAGTAAGTTGCACTCGACTAAAATGCAAGAAAAATAACAAAATATCTACATATTTTAGAACATCTCCAACCATACTCTATAATTTACTATTTCAAATAATAAGTTGCACCGACTAAAATGCAAGGAAGATGACAAAAAAATTCACAGATGTTAGAATATCTCTAATCATACTCTTTATAATTTATCTAAATGACTCTTTAAAATGACTAAAAACTATTTTAAAAAATTAACTTTTTATTCATAACTTCAACCATACTTCATATTTTAAAGTGTCATATTTTTTTTAACAAAAATTAATATATTCAACTCCCAAATTTCAACAGAAACCCTAGTTTTCAATTACAAATTTCAACTTCCAAGTTTTTAAAGATATATATAAACCAGATAAAGGAAAACAAAAAACAGAGAAGAACGAAAAACAAAAAGCGAAAAATTAAAAGCAAAAACAGAAAAGAAAATGAGTTGAGCAAATCATATAAAGAACGAAAAAACAAAGAAAAACGAAAAAAAAAACAAAAATCTTTTACTGAAAGCAAAACCAAAAACCAAATGGAAAATGAGCAGAGCAAATAGAAAAACCATTGATACACAAAAAATTTCAATCAAAATTTCCGTTGCTTGCTCGCCAGAAATGGCGAGGCACTTTACCAAAATCTAAAATGGCAAAGAAGTTAGAGAGTCCGTTGATACTCAAATTTCTGCCATTGCTTGCCAAAGAGGCGAAGGAGCCTGCTTTGGCGAGACGATTGGAGATGGTCTTAATGCATTGCAAAATAAAAGGAATATAAAGACAACAAGAATAGACGTTTGACTGCCTTACATCTTTCAGTACACCACAAAGGTAATGGCACTTAATAGACTTGTGTATTACTCAGTTTCTAAATCTTGCATTACTCTGTTTCTAAGTCTTAGAGAGTCCCGATTTTTCTTAACAATTACAGTCGAATTCAAAATGCATCAGTAGAAAATACTTCAAACCCGTGATGAGATGTCGAATTTGAATCATAAAATCCATTACATGAGAAGAAAATGCATAGTCAACTCCAAATAGGATCTGTTAAAAAAACACATTTTAAACATATAAAACATTCACGGATAGAAGCAACCCCGATGCTAAAAAAACCAGAATCATCATATTCCTAAGAAATCACTTGAAGCAAAGTTAAAGCATAAGGATCATATCATATCAAAGAAAAGCATAAATAGGGAGGAGCCCAAAGCTACATTCAGCCAGCCAACAATATAAAATTGATTGCAGATTAGAACATTAAGTATCGGAAGTAACCGTTCCTTACTTCCTTTTCCCCTAAAATGTGCAAATGTGCTGAGATCCATAAAACTATGAAACAAAATTATGAAAATAAGGTGACATTTTAATTTTAGTAGAATAGCCAAGACTGTAGATGCTAAGCAACGAGTCAATGTTGTTTCCAAATAAGTAATTTTATCCTTTATTCTTCTCGCCATCTCTGCCTATAATGGAGGAAGCTAGCTACTTCACCCATACCACTATATGTAACTGCTTAATTAGTCTTGTAATGAATGGTAGCATTAATTGCCGAAAATCAACATGAACTTCCTCCATTGATTTCTGGTACATCGAACTTAATGGCTGCTTTTCAATACTAATTACTAACAATAAGCACAATTCCACAATTCAGAAACTCATCTTTACTTTAAAAAAAAAAAGAGTAACTGAAAATCAATCTCACATGGCATTCTTTAACCTTTTCTAGCTAATGTTGTCTGGTAAAACAAAATAAGAAAGCCATCCTATATGGGCAAATAAAATTTCAAAATATGGTTACCATCGAAGCATTCCCACATGATCAGAAACAGCCCAAATGGTTGAGTCTCCCTAATCCTCTCAGTCTTCAAATTCATAAATATCAAACCTACCTATCAAGCATATTTCTACTTTCATTTTCAATAAAAGTAGCTAGGCCATCTTTCACTTACTAGAATCAGTTTTACCAATCATATTCTACTCCAAGCATTAAACCAAATGCCCTCCCATAATCCCATTCTTATGAAGATCTGAGCTTGGACCTTTATTCTTATACCCTTCTTCTCACAACTATTAGCACAGAGCACACTAGTTCAGAAAATACAATAGACCAATACAAACCTACATCAGCTATCACTTCACTTTCATGGAGAGTAAGCTATTTCCCACTAACACAAGGCTCTCATACACAAAACCTAAATGAAGATGATGCTGGCATGACCTTCGGAGGATTAAAGGCTGATAATGGAAGTAATTGGAGGAGGAAGACCTAAATTGAACTGGAATGCTATAGTAAAAACAAAAATAAACTTACTGAATCTAAGTTTATCTAACTAAACTTAGTGCTCTTGACATATCAAAATGGAAAAAACAGATTCTTGTAACCGACCCCAATTGAAACGATACACTCTTCAAGTCTGTCGTAGAACTACGCTAGAAAATGAAGTCCCATTGCACCAGTTCACACGAAAGGTGAATCTCACTTTTAGGTAGACTAACCCCTATAAGAACAATGGGTAAAAGGAAGGAAGGTGATACATTAGTCTCACTTGGGGAGCAGATCTTTTCCCGTGGGAATTCGAAACTTGGTTCTCTTCCTAACAGAGTAATCCATAATGGAAAATTTTCAAAATAATAAAAACAACATTATCACGAAACTATCAAAAATAAAAAAATGCCTTGAAACAGGCTATATCACACACCACAAGAGGATGTAAGCTTTCCAAGTTATCTATAACTTGAGCAGAGAAAATTCAACAAACAGGGCACATCCAACTTGCTAACAACTAAGAGAAAATGGACTCTACAAAGATAATTTAACTGCTCTACTACAAGAACGAATTCCCTATCAAGAATCAGAAAATCTAACAGCTAATTTACAGATAAATTTGTAAAACAATTTTACTGCCCCCCGAAAGCCAAACCGGTCCAAACAACCAACCCAAGACTGCTAATCAACCCTTGGATCCAAGCTAAAAAACAATCAAACTAATCCAAGCCTGACAGCGGAGAGCAAAATTATCCATAATAGCAGTACACTGAGAACTCGCCTGTAACAGGTTGCAAACAAAGGCAGTTGACATTAAGTTAGGAAAAGTTGTTACCTTTCAAATAAGAGGATATAATAAATTTGAATCCTACGTAAGGAAAATACACAACTTCCAAAACGCCAGATTCTAATCCATTCCACAAGGAAAGGAAAATGAGAAACAAAAGGAACAGAGCTCTTGCTGCTCTAACATCAAGCAATAAGTTAATTAAGTGACCATATTTTTATGTCTCCACACTTCTCATATTCCTATCCACTGCCATTGTTAAAATGCAGCCAAATGAGAATATTTAAACAACCCAAGATAATTTGGAACACCAAATCCATAAAAAATATATGAAGTAAACTCTAATCGGGTTCTGTTTATAATATTTCTTGAAGAAAATCCAAAAAGGTTCATGGCACACAAGCAACTAAGTAGCCTCAGTCGATTACAATGTTCACAAGCACTGGATAAAGATATTAAAGCACAGAACTACACATATAACCAATAAATAAATAAATAAATAAATAAAATTTAAGTACTCGCATTTAGTGTTTTTTATGGGTAAAAATGTGTTTGTTTGGATAGTTGATTTATTGACTTATTTGTTTATTAACAAATAAATCAAAATATAAATAAGTCAGTATATTTGTATGACAATTAGCTTATTTAACTTATAAGTCACTTCGTTTAGTTTATAAGTTAGCTTATTTTAGTTTATAAATCAACTTATTTAGTTTATTTGACTTATTTTAATTTATAAATCAGTTTATTAACTTATTAACTTATTAATTTATTTAATTATCCAAATGACATAATTTATTTAATTGACTTATAAATTAAATAAGTCATAAGCCATTTTATCCTAACTGGCCCTTATTTATAATTTTTTAAACAAAAAATAATTTTACTGTAAAAAGTACGTGATTGATTCTGTGCTTTAAACATGTGTATGTAATTTAAAATGAAACCAGGCTCTCCGAGTACCCACGAACTAAGAACCACGTTTCCCGAAATGCTTCTATTTGAACATTCTTAGCTTCTCCAGAATCAGGATAATATAGCACCAACTTTCCCTCTGCATTTTGCACCACAATCTCGCCATTTTTAGAGCATCCCAACAGCCCAGCGACCCCAAAAACGGGTCCAACAGTGAATTTCTTACTCCAAGAGCCACCGGAGTCTTCTATCGCCCACAAATCAACGCCCTCGGCAGAAAGCGAAAGCACAGTAAAAGAATCCTTGTAGTTCACAGGACAATAGGCAATCGGGGGGTAGGGATTAACAACAGTACCCAGCGCCGGTGACATCCCAAACACCTCATTAACCGCATCAAACCACAGGAAAACCCCACCACGATAATCCAACCAATACGGAACTCCCTTTACCACTGCGAGACACGTACAGCCATAGAAACTGTACCTTTGATCCACCTTAATCTCTCTCCAAGCCCCGGCATTTAGAGAGAACACCTCGACTCGAGTCGGGAGGTCCGTGTTGTAAAAAAACCAGACAATCCTAACGATCTTGTAATCGTTCCGAACAGAATCAAAGGCAAAACCAATCGCGATGTAAGCGTCGGAATTGACGATGCGGGGGCGCGGAAGATACCTGAACCACTTCGTTGCGGGGTTCCAGAGAGCGACGAAATTTAAGCACCCTGTGCTTAGACAAACGATACCATTTATGGAACACACAATGTAAAGATCAGCTGGGAGTCCGCGATGGGGAAATGGGGAGTCCAGATTGGCGACGGCATCTGGGTTTTTGGTGTTTAACAAAGAGAAGGCTCGTGAGCGGGAGGCGGGGTCCTCGCTCTCGACGAGGAGGGTGTGGTGGTTTTCGGTCCGCTTGTGGTGCGTTGCTATGAAGGTTGGGTCGGCGATGAGGCTCCGCCAGGGCTTGCACGCACACCTGAATCGGAGGAGGGTCTTGACGGGGAGTCTGGAGAGGATGTCGGCGATAAGGTGGTCCGGGATGAAGAGATTCATTGATCCGTTGGGTCTGCGCCGACGGCGGTGGCTTCCTCCGCCCAGGTGCAGCGCTTCGGTTCGGAAGAAGAGAGTAGCTTCGTGACGCCCAGCCTTAAGCCACAGGGTTTTGTTTTTAAAAGGGGGCGTGGGGTTTTGTGCCGGCGGACTGATGAAAAAATTTTAATCACTTAATTGTTAAACCTACTCCTCCTTAAAATTAAAAAATATTTTTAAAAAAATAAATTACACTTAAACCTCTTATATTTTTATTATATATTATTATTTATTTTTTTATTTTTAAAAATTATACTATATATTTTCAGTTTACAAAAATAAATAATATTTTATCTTATCTATTAGTCTTTGTTAACTTAACATAAATAAATAATACTATTAACAAATTAATTAAAATTAACAATTTTATCCATTTTTTCCCTCTCCCATTCCTCTTCTTTCCCGTAACTCTATTTTCATCGCCCCTTGTGTGTGCGTCGATTACCGTCGACGATGGCGTCAGTAATCCCAGAGCCATCCTCAAACAGATTTTGAGCTCCAAATCTTTTATGTATTTTCAACAGAAATCAACAAATTCATCAACAGAAATCAACACGAGCTTATTGCGTGTGTGTGTGGATTTAGAATCACTCCCACCCCCAAAGGAATTTGAGAAGTTAATTTTAGAACCCCTAATCAAATCATCACAGCCGATGATTTCGGATCTCAACAGCTCTTTCATGTATATATGTATGCGTGTATATGTATATGCGGGTCGTGCGTGAATTTTGCAGTGAATTTGAGAGGAGGGGAGAGAGGAGGAAGGTGGGGGGACTACCGCGGTGGCTCATCTCCTCTCCCATTCTCAAATGTCCCAAACTCCAGCCGTCCTTCACCACAATCGCTTGCCCTCTTCGCCACCATTGCCGCCACCCTTTGCCACCATCATCGTCCCTCTCTCTCTCTATCTCTCTCTCTAATTTCTATGATTAATCTGTCAATGTCCTCTGATTTTTCATAAATTGCGAAGGGTTTACTATGGGTCTCCGATTTTGATAATCTTCAAGCAGAGATGGGAATAATGGGTCTCCAACCTAATAAGAGTAGATCACAATTGTCTTTTTCATAGTATTTTTTGCTATATACTTGGATGGTAACACCACGTAAATAATGTCAAATGATACTTCGAGGCTATGAAATAATTACCCAGGATAATGTCTCATAATTATAGCAGTTTAGGACTCCTAACTACACTTAGAGTTAGACAGCAAAATCATCCAAAATAGCAGCTTACCAAACACTTGGGGTCAACCGAGTGGGTGCGGTGCTTTCTTATGCGTAACGCCGATTTTCTACTCTAATAGCTGCTAGCAACAGCTTTGCCAAAGTTTTGCCTCACAAGAAAAGAGGAGAAAAACTAAAGCTGAGTTCCAGATGAGTAAAACGTGCACAGATATAACAAAATTCACACATCGTAAATTCATAATGCATTGCATAAGAAAAGGAATATAAAGACAAGAAGAGTAGACTTGTGCTTCACTCTATTTCTAAACCTTACAAAAGTCCCAATATTTGCTTAACGACTATAGTTGAATTCAAAATACAGTTGTAGAGAATACTTTTGGTTTAATTGAAAAACAATAGTATAGAAGTTAAAATAACAGCAGAGACTAGAGTCTCTCAAAAGCAACCCTTGCAACATTGGCACCCAGCAGAGGTGCGATTGCGGTGGCTGAGAGGGGGCAGGGGTGGGGGTACATTAAAATGAAAGAATCATCCTAATTTGCTCCCAAATTTGCTAACTCGTCAGTTACTCTGTTTTCTTCCCGTCAAATGTAGCTTATGGTACTGTTGGTGTCTATCATGAGTTGTCATGAGTTTACAATAATCTTTGTTAAGGGCTTTATTGGGGGAGTATTTAGTATCTCCATCTTTCACCAAATTGAGCGTCATTTGGTAGTCAGTTTCAATGTCAAAATTATGAATACCTTCTCCTGTTGCTTCCTTTAGACCATTGAAAATGCCCTAGAGTTCGGTATCAAGACTTGTGCAATCTTGGAGACGTCTACAGAAACAAGTAATCCAGTGCCCGCTCTCATCTTTGAAGACACCTCCAAAATCATCAATTCCCGAGTTGTCGCGAGAGCATCCATTAATATTTAGTTTTAGTCGACTTGCAAGTGGGAAAAATCCATTTGATTAGTTTGGGAGATTTAGAAAAGGGGGGAGTACCACCAAAGGCAAGAGAAAATCCTTGTGGGTTAAGATGATTAAGAAAAAAAAAATACATTAGTTTGTGTTTCAAATTAATGCATTGTCAACGGTGAGACACAAACTAATGGAAGTTACCATGATGGGGAAAAGGAAAGAAGTTGATACATTAGTCCAACTACTAGGGGAGAAGATCTTTTCATGTGGGGCTTTGAAACTTTGGATCTCTTCATATCAGAGTAATACATAATGGAAATTCAAAATAATAGAGACAACATTATCATGAAGTCATCAGAAGAAAAGAAAAAAAAAAGCATAAAGCCTTGAAACAGGTTTTAGCACACCACCGCAGCAGGATGTAAGCTTTCCAAGTTTACCTTTACCTTGGGCAGAGAGAAATTGACAAACAATGCACAACTAATTTGCTTGACAACTAAGAGAAAATGGAGTCTACAAAGATAATTTAACTGCTCCACCACAAGCAGGAATCCCCAATCAAGAATCAGAAAATCTAATAGCTAATTTACAAATATATTTAATAACAATTTACGCCCTCCCTAAAGCCAAATCGTGAAATCGGTCCAAACAACCAATCCAAGAATGCTAACCAACCCATGGGTCCAAGCTCAGAAAAAATCAAGTTAATCCAAGCTTGACAACAGAAGGCAAAATAATCTAAAATACAAGGCAGTTGACATTAAGTTGGGGGAAGTTTCAAAAGGTTCATGAAATACAAATAACCAAACAGCCTCGGCCAATTATGATATTCTCGAGCATGGATGCAGATTTTAAGTAAACAGATTCTACTCACATATAACAAAGAAAAAAAGTTTTTAAGTACACATATTTCACTCATAGATCCAATCACGTATTAATGTTTCTTACCGGTAACGTGTTATTTTTATTCTTCTAAACAAAACATGTTCTTGTCGGTAAGAGTATGAAATTAGTTTTATATTTTAAATATGTGCATATAGTCAAAATGTAACAAAAACCCATAAGAAAATACACCAAACTACATTAATTTTGGCCTTAACTTCTCCAGAATCAGGACAATATAACAGCAACTTTCTGTCTGCATTTTGCACCACAAGAAAACATCAGAACGATAATCCCACCAATACTGGCACACCCTTTATTGTGAATTGAAAATTTTATCCATATTTAACATTAAATTATAAAGCCATAATCAAAAAAATTCTTTATTGCGAATTGAAAATTTTATCAATTTGTAAAAATTATAATCTTTTACTTTGTAAATGGTAATGGGGTTTAAAATTTGATATAAATTTTAAAAGGTGGGCGGTGGTTAATAGTCTAATGAAAATAAAAAAAAAATTCAATATAAATACACTTTTAGGTGTGGGACCTATCACTTTTGCATATATCAATACATTTTGCACAAATATCTATACATTATATTTCTCTTAACCACCGCCTAATGGGTGGTGGTCAGCATTTTTCAATTTTAAAATCCAAAAAAATTAAAAAAGCAAGTGTTTGGTATTTGCTATATGAAAAAGTAAACCGAACTAATCCGATTAATATACACATATCTATCAAAAAATAAAAAAATATTAACTATTAGATTACATATATAATTATTGTGAGATTAATATAAATAAAATAAATTTTTTTCTAACTTTACAAATTAAAAAAAAAAGTTACTAGATTAGATAATTATTATTAATTATTATTTATTTGTTGTATAGCATTTATTTTTGTGAATTTTTTTATTAAATATTTGTTATTTCTTTTACTAAATAGATTGTCAAATAATTATTTAAAATTTTATTTCATACTTTTATTATATTATATGGGTGTTAATTTTTATTTTTTATTTATTTTAAACTTTTAAAATATATACGTAGCAATTTTTTTTATATGCGCAAAGTAATTTTTAAATTTCATAGAACCGTAGTTCCAAATCAAACCAACTCAATTTTTATTAGTTTGGTTTGATTTGGTTCTACAACATGATGAAGTTGGTTCTGGATCTAAAAAATTAAAATTAATAAAAATTAATTTAATTTTAAATTTAGTATAGAATCAAATTAAATCGACCCATGTACCCCTAGTGCACAGGGCACTAAGCATTAAAATTTGAATAATAAAATTTGAATAATAATGGAGCTCTACTAGTGGGAAAATTATTGAATGCAGTGTGCTGCAATGTAGCAAAGCATCTGTGTGGGTCTTACAATTTTTTACAAATGTGTGTCCCAATTTTTTTTGTTACAATGCGGCAGCCTACATGGAATAACTTCTCCTGCTAGTGACACCACCTGAGTGCACTGCCCCGGTGCACCGCCTTCCCACTAGGAGCCTTTGATTTGATAAATTTTGGCTATTTATTATGTTTTTTTATTTTAAAATCATTTTAATTAAAAAATTTAAAAATAATAAATTTTATTAAAAACAAGAAGAGTTTAAAAAATATAAAAATTTTGATCAAATGATGATAAATTTTTTATTAAATATTCAGTAAAGTCAATAAACTCTAATTTAACATCTATAAATGACAAAATTTTTTATACCCCATGAATTGAGCTTATAAGCTTATTTTGTATTTGAATATTTATTAAATAAAATATTATTAAAAGTGATTTGTAGTTTTGTTTAGCAATTCAGACACTTGAAATATTGTACAAAAATTGCCGGTTGTTATTTTATTTCATTTCAAAAAATAAGTTAGAGTGTATAGAATAGGGGTGCACATGGGTCGGTTTCGTTCGATTTCTTACTAAATTTAGAATTGATCCAATTTTGATCGATTCTAATTTTTTTACCCAGAACTAACCCAATCATTAGTAGGACCAAAATAATAAAAATTGGGTTACTTCGATTTGGAATTATGATTTCATAAATTTTAAAAATTAATTTGCACGTTTAAAAAATTACTATGTGTAAATTTTAAAAATTTAAAATAAATAACAAATAAAAACTAACACTCATACAATATAACAAAAGTGCAAAATAAAAGTTTAGAATAATTATTTTACAATCTATTTAGAGAAATAAATAACAACTCTAACAAAAATTTTACAGAAAATAAATGACATATGACAAATAAATAATAATTAATAGTAATTATCTAATCTAATAACTTTTTCTTAATTTGTAAAATTAATTTTTTAAAATTTTTTTATATAAATTTCACAATAATTATATTTGTAATCT
>JAOTRH010198226.1:0-11344 GCA_034768845.1 Heliamphora exappendiculata | reverse complement strand
TTTTTGACCTATGTATTTAGAATTATTTAAAATTAAATTTTAAAATGTAATTTAAGAATATTTCTATGTATGACAAAAATCAATAAAAAACAAATGTTATTTTACCTTTTAATTATATATTATTGGCTTCCCTTTATAATGTAATGTCATAAAAATATCACAGATCAACGGATCAACGGATTTAATGGATGTTATCACCTTAACCATCTCAATTAAGAAATTTGATGGATATTATGATATTAATTAAAAAATCAATGAAGATATTTGGAATGAAGTAATTTGGAATTGCTTGGTATATGTATTTTTATACTTCATAAATTCAATATTTGATGTGGGGGGGGGGGGCCTGGTGTCTAAATTCCGATTAAGGCCAATATGGAATGTCGTACAGTGCAATGTCTTTCACTCACAACTGCGTATCTCGGTGTGCACATCCCAGCTCGGGTGGTGAGCCGAGTATATACGGACAATGCTCTTGAGCTCTGAAGACCTCAGGACTGATGAAGCCGTGCAATGTCCTTGGTCTCGAGTTCAAAGGGGGCTCATTCCCGACCGAGCAGAATAGGTGCTTGACACCATAAGGAGAAATGCTCGACATTCACGTCCGAGCAAGGCGAGCTGTGCGAACCCTAAAGCCGAGCTCGAACGCTAATACTTGGGATCAGTGCACCATGATACGCGTATTAGAATGGAGAGCTCGTGAGAAGATATCAGTAGCAGTTAGACCAACCTTGGGGCTAGGGTGTTAGAAAGAGTTGACTTAGCCAAGACTAGATTAGGTCTGAGTATTGATAGACAGCTTAACATAACAAAAAAAATTTGTAGAAAAATATAATAATGGCACTGATAAGTCACCATCAGACTGACAGTTATGTATTGGCCAAAGAGATGGAGTACAATTTGACCTGTTCGGGTTGGGTTGGACTCCAAAAGCGGGTCAAGTATATTTTTTCTTATAAATAGCCATCATTTTTACAAGCAAAGGTACGCACTCTTTTACTAGAGAAAACTCTGCTAAATTACACTCTCAAGTTCTTCTCTCTCTTCCTAAAACTCTTGCCTGATTTGAACGTCGGAGGGTCCACCGGTATAAAGCCACCGACGGGCATCTCACCCTATTTTTGTGCAGGCATACGTGGCAACCACCCTTGACTGTTCAGCCAGCTTGGATAAGACCAGTAGATCCCAATCCTTATATTCTACAATTTGGGGCCGTCTGTGAAAAGTTTACTAAGAATGTCTCCATGGCTAATCGGGGAAATCACACTCATGAAGAGTTGAGATAGCAATGCGCACCACGCGCAGAGGCATCGCATGCAACTTACCATAGAAGAAGACACCCTGTGCGCTATGAGGTTCATGTTGGTGGATCCAGGATCAATTAAAGGAGAGAATGGACCCACGTAGGGAGTTCTCACGAAACAACTCCATCTGAGGGAGACTACCCCCTATGTTACACGATGCAGCAAATGTTGGAGGGGTATCAAGACGAGCTGAACAGGCGAGACCAACAGCTGGTCAAGCTCCAACGAGAGCTCCACGAGGTAAGGGCTCGAGTGAACTAGCGACGCTCGCCAAATGTTCAACCAGGACATGAGCAGTCCAACCGTGAGCGGTCTAACCAAGAGCAAAGGAGAGGCGCCGTTCCACTTGAGGCCAGTCACAACACGAGGAAGCCTCGACCTGAGCGGTGAGAGGAGGACCCTGAGAGGAGTCGCATCTCTGGCTCTAAGAGGAGGCAGCAAGGACAGACCCAAATGTCCAGCAACACTCACGCACCAGCTGAATGCCGTCAAGAGCAACAACGACGGGCCTATCAGGAGCTTAGCTGCACATATGACAAAGAGGAGCTCAAATAATAGCTGAACCTCTAACTCGATGGGAGGTTATAGCCAACCACGGGGAGATCGGCCAAGGACGTTGCTCGGAGGGCGCTAGAGCAGATATCAGTCTCTCCATTTACGAGAGAGGTGAACAGGGCAGATTCGCCCAAGAAGTTCCAAACCCCTAAGTTCAATATGTATGATGGGAAGATCGACCCCATGGGTCATATTCGGCATTTTAGACAAATGGTGGCCCTCTAGAATGGGAATGATGCCCTGATGTGCAGGATTTTTCCTTTCAACTTGGGCGAGGTAGACCTACGCTGGTTTGATAAACTCCCAGTTGGGCCAATTAGAAGTTGGAAATAGCTTGCCGAGCTGTTCGTAACGAGATTCATCACCAATAGCAGACAACCCAGGGAGATTGACTCTTTGCTCGACCTGAGGAAAGATGAGAACGAATGCTTAAGGTCTTATGCTCGGTGCTACTGAGAGACCTTTAACGATATAGACGATTGCAATGAACAACTTGCTGTGGCATCTTTCAAGCTCTGACTGGACAAGACTCACAAGTTGAGACACTATTTGACCAAGAGGCATGCTCAGGGTATGGCCGAGCTAATGCTATGGATAGAACAGTACTCGAAAGTTGAAGAGGATATGCGTGAAATGGTCAGGGAAGCACCAGCTTAGGAAGTACATAAAGAAGCCCGAACAAAAAGGAAGGAAAGTAAGAAAGCCAAGAAGAAGCCTGACCGTGAAAGGGAGCATGAAAGGCCGAACGATGTTTACGAAGTGGCTAATACTGTGTTCAAGGAGCCCATTCACAAGCTCCTCCACCAGATTAAAGATAAACCATGGTTCGTCTGACCACCAAAAATGTTCACCGATCCAAGCAAGCGGGATGAGAAGAAACATTATGCTTGCCACAAAGAGAACGGGTATTTCACTGACCGTTGCTGGACCTTCAAGAGGTTCTTGGAGGAGCAGGTGAAGGCTAGGAACCTTGAACAATATATTGACAAGGAGAAGACCCGAGCTAAGCCTGCATGACCTCTCTTCGGTGTGCCATTTCCCGGCTTCCACTCCTTATCTCATTCGATGTCTCGGGCAAAGTGGTCCTGGTAAAAGGAAGACTCCAAACAGTGAATACTTGGTAGGGGACTTGACCTTCACTAACGCCAACATGGAAGGGGTCGAACACCCGCACAACGATGCACTCGTTATAACCCTCCGGATTGGGAGGTACGACATGAAGCGCATCTTGGTCGACCAGGGAAGCTTGGCGGAGGTGATGTATGCTGACCTTTTCTACAAATTGGGACTTAAGAAAGATGATTTGTTAAAATGTTACACCCCGTTGGTCAGGTTCAATTGTTAGCCTATCCTATAAATGGGGAGGATCACACTACCGGTCAGGGCAGGCACCATACTTAAAAACATCAAATTTTTGGTAGTGGACGTGCTGTCTCTGTACAACGCCATAATGGGGAGGACATGATTTCACCAGCTTAAGGCCATCCCCTCAACATACCATCAGGTCCTCAAGTTCCTGACTCCGAGGGGCATTGAAATGATTAGAGGAGACTAAGCGGCAGCCAAGCAGTTCTACATGGCTGCTATGCGAAGAGAGGCAGGCTCATCCAAGGAGGAGCAAATGTGTGTGATGAAAGTGCAAGACAAACCACTCCTGGAGGATGTTGGGAGGATGCCAGCGGAGAAAGTTATGGAGCCCCTAAAAAAGGTCATGCTCGGTGGCGATGACCCGGACCGTTTCTTTTTGCTTGGCTCCAACATGGCCGAGCAGGAGGAGATCGACCTGGTAAATTTCATCCAATCTAATGTAGAGGTGTTTCCTTGGACGCCGTACAAAAAGCTGGGCATTAATTCCAAGCTGATGCAACACAAGCTGAGTATTGACCCCACACATAAACCAGTCGTCTAGCGCGGCAGGAGGTCCTCGGCTCAACACTCAAAGGCTGTAATAGAAGATGAAGAAAAACTGCTCGAGGCAGGGGCAATTAGGAAAGTTCAGTATTCCTAATAGCTGTCCAATACCGTGGTTGTTAAGAAGAAGAATGGAAAGTGGAGGGTCTGCGTGGATTTCACCGACCTAAACAGATCATGTCCTAAAGATTCATTCCCACTCCCTAAGATCGATCAACTGGTGGATTCAGCATCAGGCCATGGAATGATGAGCTTTTTAGATACTTATAGAGGTTACCACCAAATCGCTTTGAGTCCAGACGATCAGGAGAAAACCAGTTTCATTACTCCCCAAGGATTATATTGTTACAAAGCCATGCCTTTTGGTTTGAAGAATGTTGGGACAACCTACCAAAAGCTGATAACTAAGATATTTCAACCTATGCTAGGTCGAAACATCAAAATTTACATAGACGATATGGTGGTGAAGACCGAGTAAGAGCACAATCACTTGATCGACCTGAGCAATATCTTTGAGGTGCTGAAAGCCTATAAGTTGAGGCTCAATGCGTCGAAATGTGCATTCGACGTACAGTCGGGTAAGTTCTTGTGGCACTTGATCAATTTGAGAGAAATCGAAGCAAATCCTGACCAGATGGCGACAAGCCTATAAGTTGAGGCTCAATGCGTTGAAATGTGCATTCGACGTACAGTTGGGCAAGTTCTTGTGGCACTTGATCAATTGAAGAGAAATCGAAGCAAATTCTGACCAGATAGCGACAATACAGAGCATACAACCCCTAAATACAGTGAGGGAGATACAATGACTACCAGGATAGCAGCAGCTTTGAACAGATTCATTAGCCGATCATCAGGTAAGTGTCATCTTTTCTTTCAGTTATTAAAGAAGGGTAAACATTTCGTCTGGGGGGAGGAGTTTGCTCAGGTGCTCCAACAATTGAAGGAGTACTTGAGCACGGCTCCTCTTTTGTCCAAGCCCTTGTTCGTGGAAGAGCTATATATGTATCTTGCAGTATCAGAACATTCGACTAGCGTCGTCCTGGTCAAGTTGGACATTACCGATCAACTTCCAATTTACTATGTCAGCCACACCTTCCTTGACGCCGAGACTAGATACTTGCCCCTAGAAAAGCTGGCACTGGCTCTGGTCATGGCATCCCAAAAGCTGGCACAATACTTCAAAGCACACAAAATTATTGTTTTGGCTGCACACCTGCTTAAAGCTTTACTATGTAGGGCTGACTTTTTTGAAAGAATTGCCAAATTAGGAGTAGAGCTCGGGGAGTACGACATCGAGTTCAGACCAAGAACAGCAATCAAGGGGCAGGTCCTAGCAGACTTTATAGTAGAATTCTACAGGTCGAGCTCGCTAATCAACTCGGACTCAACCACACTCGAGTCTGAGCTAGGGGGAAGGATGACCAAGCAGGAAATGGAGATGAAAGTAGGGAATCCCAGGCCAAGGCAACAATGCAAAAATGGAGGTTGTACACTGATGGCGCTTCAAGTCAAAAATGGCTTTGGAGTAGGGGTGGTTCTCATCTCTCTATAAGGGTCTGTGATGCAGCACTCCATCATATTGGGATTCCCAGCCTCCAATAATGAAGCTAAATATGAAGTGCTGCTTGCCGGGCTCATGAGTGCTGAGCTCCTGGGCATAAAAAAGTTAAAAGTTTTTTGCGACTCCCAATTAGTGGTAAATCAAATGATTGGACAGTATAACGCAAAGGATGACAGGATGGCTGCCTACCTCTCCATAGCACTCGAGCTGGTCAAGGGGTTCGAGGAAGTATATGTCGAATAGATCAACAGAAAATAGAATTCTCACGTTGATACCCTGGCAGCCCTAGCCTCGACAACCGAGCTTGGGCTAAAAAGGACAGTAGAGGTACATAAATTGGAGAGCTCGAGTATTGAGATGACTGCTCGGTAGGTTTGTGCCATTGAAGACAACCAGGATCCAAGCTGGATGGACCCTATTATCAAGTTTCTCGACAATGATCAACTTCCCGAGGACAAGAAGGAGGTGCACAAGATCAGGCATAAGGCAGCACGATTTTGGCTATCCCTCAAGGGTCAGTTGTATAAAAGATCTTCTCAGGACCCTAATATACAATACTAACATCATTGCTATGTTTAACTATCTGATGCTCTACATATTTAATGTAATGAGATTTACTGTCATACATGCTAGTTTGATATTAGCTTAAAAGCATTTGTTCTGTTTGAAACTTTAAATAAAATTTTGAAATACAATTATTAGCTTAAAAATATTACTCATTGAGAAGTTTGAATGAGAGATAAATTTGAAGGTTTAGTACCTTCAATTCCCCTCACCTTCCCCATCCCCCAAAACAACATCTTGATCATGAAACAATGATGTTGGTATTGTGTATTAGTGACCCAAGGGGTTAAGTTCCAATCAGGGCCACGTGGAGCGCACGTGAAATGCCGTACAACGAAACGTCTTTCACTCACGACTGCGTACCTTGGCGTACACATCCCAGCTCGGGTGGTGAATCGAGGATATACGGACAGTGCTTCTGTGCTCTGAATACCTCGGGACAGATGAAGCTATGCAATGTCTTTGGTCCTGAGCTCAAAGGGGGCTCATTCCCGATCGAGCAGAATAGGTGCTTGACACCATAAGGAGAAATGCTCGGCATTCACGTCCAAGCAAGACGAGCTGTGCGAACCCTAAAGGCGAGCTCGAGAACTGATACTTGGGATCAGTGCACCATGATATGCGTATCAGAAGTGGGAGCTCGTGATAAAAGATCAGTAGCAGTTAGACCAACCCTGGCGTTAGGGTGTTAGAAAGAATTGACTTAGCCAAGACTAAATTAGGTATGAGTATTGATAGATAGCTTGATATGACAAAAGAAACTTGCAGAAAAATATAATAATGGCACTGATAAGTCACCATCAGACTGATAGTTATGCATTAGTCAGAGAGAGGGAGTACAACCCAACCTGTTCGGGTCGGGTCGAACTCCAAAAGTGGGTTAAGTATATTTATTCCCATAAATAGCCATCACTTTCACAGGCAAATGTACGCACTATTTTACTAGAGAAAACTCTATCAAATTACTCTCTTAATTTTTTTTCTCTCTCTAAAATCCTTGCTTGACTTGAACGACGAATGGTCCATTGGTATAAAGGCCACCGGCGGGCATCTCACCTCTTTCTTGTGCAAGCATATGTGGCAACCACCTCTGATTGTTCAGCCAGCTTGGATGGGACCAATAGATCTCAATCCTTATCTTCTATATTTTAGAAAAAAATAGCATTTTTTGCAAGCTCAAAAAATTTACAACGTTTTACTATTTATTTAATAAATAGATATACATGTACTTAGTTCCATAATTGTATTTTTCAAGTCTCGAACATTCATGTAGGTTGAGCTTGAAAACATGAAGATCAAGCTTTTACCTTTGCTCTTATTTTTTTAGGTAGTGTTTGATATTTAAGAATTTTGTGATTAATATAGTCTTGAATGATTAGGTTGTTATGACAGAAATCGAAAAAAAAAACTAAGAAGAATCAAGCAATCACATACACGAAAACACGATTACGTGATTTACTCCAAACTAAAATTATGTCTTCGGAGTTACTGCAATTTTTATTATAATAAAAGATAGTACAAATTACAATAATACAAATTTTAACTAAAACAACAAATATAAAGACACACAACCGAGTCAACAACGTAAATAGGTTTCTACACTCAGTGTGATTTCAAAATTCCTATTCTTTTGGTTCGTTATTTTACAAGAATTAGGTCTAGTTTATTATAGAGTTTATGATCCATTTTGGGCCGAAACCATAATCCAAGTTTAAAATGGTTTTGCGAACTTCATTTTATCTCAATTTTAGTTTATAAATTTAAATGCTTTTAATTAATAATATCATGCCTTCTGTCAAACTCCAATTTGAATATGCATGTAAGACTCATTAATAAATTATGGTAATTAGGATCAACTATAAAGTATCCAACAACCACACTCTGTCCATTACTATTTACTCAATCACTACATGCGTTGTATTTATTTAAAACTCATGTACATGTCACACGTGTTGTTTTTTTGAGAAAAAATAAATGATTTTTTTATGAAATAATTACTTATAAAATAATTTTACCGTAAAATACCCCTCTCTAACCTTATTTTTGTAGAAAATAATAACTCTATCATGTTAACATTCAAAATCCAAATATTCAAACCAAATTGATGGAAAGATGACATTAAGGTCCTTTGAAAAGTTGAGAAATTAGATTGAAGTGAAATAATTAAGAACTATTTTAAAATTATGAGTATAATTTGTAGGATTAATGCTTCATGAGATAGATGGTTATTACTAATAAGTATGATATTGAGGCATTTTCATATACTCGATAAGTTATTGCCTCTAAACTAATATTGAGGCTAAATCTTTATATGACGAGGGAAATTAAGCTAAACCCATAAGAGAGTCACCTAAAGAGGTAATTCAACATATGTGATTAGAAATCCCATGAAAGAGATTCAATGGGCAAACAATTCATATTGCCAGACTAATTACCAGTACATTTAAAAAAAAAAAAGAGATACACGGACTCTTCTACTCATCCCTAACGCAAAAGTACTGAAAAGTGACTAGTTAAGATGGGTATAATCATTAATAGTGAGTCTAAAGTGAGCAATTTCTCGCAAGATACATTCTATTATTATATCTTTGGAGAATTCACCCATGTAGGGATCGTTGTGAGGCTACAAATATAAAACTTGGGTCAGTCTCTAGAAACCTTCATAAGAATCAAAGTGTTAGTACATAGCGACTAATAGCACTAACTCGCGAACTGATGTTTAATATCAGTATTATGTGTATGACATGTTGAACTCTAACTCAATGGTCTAGTTCAAAACTTAGTTCACTATAATCCTTTAGAGTATGACATGTTGAACTCTAACTCAATGGTCTAGTTCAAAACTTAGTTCACTATAATCCTTTAGAGGGAGACTATTAACACTAAGTAATGTTCAAATCCGAAAGACATTTGCACATATTACACAGTATTATAGTTGTCTAAATTTTCTTATTATATACTTATATTTTTAGTTAAACACACTTTTGATTTTCAAATCAAACAATAATGTATATTTTATTTTTATTAAAAGTGGGGAATTGTTGGAGAATTTTAAATAAAATTAAAATATTATTAATATTATTATTATTTAATTAGAGTTTTAATACAAAAAATTATTTTAGTATTTATTATATTATCCATTACAAAGTTTAATACCTAATATTTAGTAGCCTATTTATATTTGTTTGTTACAAAATAATTATATATTTAATGGTGTCAATTTATTAGAGATTTTTAAAAATTTTATATAAAAGTACTAATTTTAGAATTTTGTGTAGAAGAGAAATACAGAGATAAAAAATTGAGCCCAATTAAGTTTGGGCTTCCAACCCAAACTTAATGCCACCCCTGAGTCCTCAACCCAAAATCATGAGCCTAGCTAATAGCTCAATGCCACCCCTGAGTCCCATCCATGAGTTGGTGGGCTTGCATTTTATGCGGCGCATGGGATTATTTCTCCCACTCCTTTTCTGAAATTATCTCCCATAATTTTTTTATAAAATAATAATTATTCAACTCTTATTCTATACTTTGTTTTAGTTTAACCAAACTAGATAAATAACACCATAGCATACACAATCTCAATTTATCCTAGGATATTAAAAGAATACATATGTAATCTACATATTATTTATCGTTCTTATTATATCAATCTTATTCAGCGCATCAAACATGTCTATAGTCTCAACCCAAATGTTAATTTTTCGTCTTTACAACGTCAATCAAAAATAATTATTAGAAATATTAGAAAAATGAAAAATGAAAATGAAATATGTATATATTTTAAAAATAACAAAAAAGTATACTTGAGAAGAAAAAAAACTATTCCAAACAGAGCCAGAGTTTGGTCCCTCAAGCGTGATTATTGCAATTGCTACTGCATGAGCACAGTTGATCAGCACAGCTGCACAGTTATGGATTCATATTATTATTTCAAATTTGATTTGGGTTGTAAAGATTGTTACAGAAACATGCCCTCTCTCTCTATATAGAGGTGGTGTTTTAAATTGTTGAAAATAGTAATTTATAGATTGTAGTTTATTTGTAGTAAAAATTATGAGTGCTTGATAAATTTTATAACTTGTAGATAAAGTAAAAAAAATAAAATAACTTGTAGCAGAAATTGTGAGTATTTAAAATAGATTATAACTTGTAGCTAAAATTAGTAACAAAAAACTAAAAATTAATAGCATATTATGTTTGCCAAACACCCTATAACACACAAATGACTATATATGTATGTACTATTATGCATATGAGGTGCTTTTGGGGAGTATACACATGAAGATTCAAATGAGCATGTACTTCCCTCGGTAGACAATGCCGCAAGAAATGATCGAGACCCCATAGTGTGATTATATGGTAGCTTTTTCCTATTGTTCTTATTAGCGATCGAGTATTTCTACAAATCACAGATCACTGGTAAACTATAAAGGAAAATATGAATTGAATTTAAATTATTTTTACTTTACCTCAATTTTTGAATTTGTAAATATATACTCGATCAAGTACTTCCAACCATATTTGTCCACCCCCGAATATGGACGACTATATGAGTTGATACCTTCCTTAGAAAGATTGTGATAGTGGCTCTTCATCTTGCACTTTCAATTTTTATATAAATGCTAGTACTTCGCGTTCGCAATCTTTTGGACTAATTCATTATCGTCACTTTTAGTAGCAATATCAAATTTGTCCTACAAATATAATAAATAAATTTAAACATTATTAAAAGTAAGAATTATTAAAAGATTAATAATTACATTGTGAAATTGAGAAATGATTACTCGACATGCTTGTATTACGGTAGTTTTAATTGCAAGATCAACATGACGCCAACTATGTTTAAAGCCTTGAATTGGACGCATTCTCCTAATTTGAACTCCTAACTCATTTCCCGCTGCAGTGGCATTTACCCCACAAAACGCTTTCATTTCTTCGAGGATTGGAAGAGAGAGCTTTGCCTCTCAATTGCAGGCAATCATTTTGTCTACAATTCTTTCAACTGTACGTCCCCGAACATGTTTTAATGATGTCACGCCTGCCAAAAGAACAAATAAATAGAAAATTAAAACAATGAATATAGTTTAGGTCCTTTTCTAACCCTATTTAAGAACCATAACATATATGCTAGGTAATTTTTGAAGATTATTCTAAGAATTAAATTTTTAAAAAAATTCAGCGAATTTTTTTCTATTTTTCAGATAATTCAACGGTCTAACCATTTACAAAAAAAAAATAACCTATGATAAAAGAAAACAATACAATATTTGCAGGCTCTGCAAGAAACGCTACAGCAAAACCACAACTCAAATGGTACAATTATACATTCCACAATCTGGCTCTAAGGCCATCCTCCAAACTTCTCATAGCTTAATTTTATGTTTAGTTTAGAAAGTTAAAAATTTTAAGCAGTACTATAGCATACAACCTCTTATTTACATTTACA
>JAOTRH010198205.1:0-11344 GCA_034768845.1 Heliamphora exappendiculata | reverse complement strand
GACCAGATCTCTCATACGGTATCAGTGTTAGCCACCAAGGCCTGAACGGAAGGTTCCATTGAATTGAGTAGCTGACTGAATCTCCGGGCATCGTCCCGGGTGGGTCCGAAAGGTTGCTGAGGTCTGAAATGGAGAATCATCAAATAAATGGGAATCGAGCTCCATTTCCTGAAGCGACTTCAAAACACTCTTCTTTCATAATGCATAACTGTTGGCGCCATCAAGTCGCCGATCTACTAACCGTGTGGATGAAGAAAACACCTATGTGGTACGCTGCCGGCCAGCTTCAACCTGAGGTTCGCGGGTCACCGAATCCTCTGGCATTCTTGTCTACCAACAAGGAGACCAAAAACAAAAAATACCACGGAGCACAAGTTACATCCACACGGGAGAATGACCGAGAACTATGCGGAACCCTCACTGCATCACCGAACCAGCATACCACAGCCCATTGTACAAACTAGACAAATGCAGTGAGGGAAAGAGAGAGAGAAAAACCCTCTTGAAGGAACTGCAGGAGGTCCGGCGAGGGTCGGCGAGGCTCGCCGAAGATCGGCGAGTGGCCGGTGAGAGGGTGTGGAAGTTGGCGGTGGCCTGTGATGAGGTTTAAAAGCTGTTACGGCGACTGAGGTAGGTTGCAAAGGCTTGCTGTGGTCGAGGGAGGCCTGACGGAGGTCGGTGGTGGTCGGCGAAGGGCCGACGGTGGTCGGCGAGGATCAGCGAAGGTCCGACGAGGGTCGGCGAGGGGCCTAGAAGGGTCGACGGTGGCTGGTGGCTAAGGTTTGTGGCTGGTCGCGACGCGAAGGTTAGGGTTTGTGGCTGGCAGTGGCTGGATGACTGGTCGGCGAGGGCTGGCGGAGGTTCGAAGGGGGTCGGCGAGGGTCACCGGAGATCCGGCAATGGTTGCGACGCAAAAACTAAGGTTTGTGGCTGGCGGCGGCTGGAGGGACTGAAGGTTAGGGTTTGGTGGCTAGGATTCCATGGCTCTGATATCATGTTAGAAAATAGCGAAAGAATACGAGAAAGTGTGTATCTCATTGTGAGACATACACACGTATTTATTAAGCAAATGAGAATCTACAATAGATACTGTGGGCATCCCCACATATTATTATTACTTAACATCTTGATACTAAATATATATTAACAATAAGATTGTTACAATATTCTTAATTATGTTTAGTTCTCTCTCTAATATGATTGAAATAATATTGGCCATGAATTATGATAGGTATATGTAAAATTATAGAAGAATTTATAATTTATTCAATGCGTCCCTCTATGTCCTAATTTTTTAAAAATTGTGTCTACAAGTTCTTATTGTGTCGTGTTTGTATCCCATATTTGTATGTATTCTTCTTAGTCCTTCAAGAATATTCCGTTTTTGAAAATGCTGGTAAACCAAAATGTTCATTGTGCCTTCAGAATAAAAGGATGACGCTAACGTGATTTATAAGTGGCAAAGTTACCAAAATCCCCTCACTAAGGCTACGAGCCAAGTAGATCTTCCATTAACCATTTGAGATAGCCAATGGTCACTGGGTTTTATGGCCGTAAAATGCATTTGAACTGTCTTATTGGGACAACATTGGACTTATGGCTCTGATTATGATAAAATCCATTACAGAATAAATGATGAATAACTAATATGTAGTTACCAATTGCGATGCAGGCATTGTGTAGGATGTTTATGATTCCTTCAGCAAGTAAATGGTCTTTCATTTGTTTCTATCTTCCAAGTTTACTGGATAACACTAACATCTAGCAATCTACGCTTTGGAACATGCATCCCAAAACAAGGTACATTTCATTCCAAAATGGTCAATTCAGTGAACCAAAGCAATCCCGGGATTTTCCTATGTTTGTATTTTCTTTAGAAGGAAGAAAGCTGAATATAATGAACTAAATCATACAAGGAGTATGGTATTAGCATCACAAAAAGTCAACTAAATTGGAAATTCTAGAATTTGAGTAATTTGATAAACAATAAACTATACTTTTTGACATCCAATATTAAAAAATTGCTCTCATGTTTAAAAGTGTCTTAAATTCCAATAATGTCGCCTATTCAAGCCTAGCCCTATAGTAGCACATGGTAGAGCATGTGGCATACCATGTTCTGCTTTCTTTCCTCGCACCGGAATGATCCGCACTCTTGGTAACATAGTTCTCTCCCTCTTACTCTCTCAACAAAGGGCCCAGTCATTGAATACATCTCAAAACTTTCTAATAAATGCATCATAGATTTTCAAACGGTCCTTTCTTTACTTCACTGGGGGCTTCAAGTCAAGGCATAGAGTTGTCAACATCTCTTTATCAGTGGATAACTTGATCTGCAATCCGCGATCTTTTTCTCTTCTATCAATCAATGAGGTAACCAGAATGGATCTAAGATGAGGTTGCAAATCTATCAGAATTGACTATGACACACATCCTTATATTGCTCTATTGAATCCAACTCACCTAAAGATCCCAGCCTATGAGGTTTGTATGGAAACTATCACAAAGAATTGAGAAACTGGAAATCTCCCTTGTGGGTATTGCACGTTTGAACCAAAGGCATGAAAATCGTGCTCGACAATTAGTAATTACTCACCGCTCGATAAGTTATTGATGAAACAACTCTGTGGCATATCATCAACAAAACTGTGGCAAAACCAATTAAGCCTAACTTTTACTTTTCAACGGACCCAAGATGACAAAAATATAGACTTAAACTAGTATATCCAGATGATGACTCTTTAATAGAGGATATATAAAGACTTTAGGTTTGGTACAAAATAGATATGTTAGAATTGGAACTTTTAACATGTGAAGCTTGTGATAGATATAATATCAACTATGAATGTATATTGCTCCAATTTATCTCAGTTGGGCAATTAAAGATTTTAAGTTTTTAAACTTATTATGTATCGGATCTTGGATTCTTGTTTCGCTAATTCATATGCATGAGTGCATTTATTTTGGATTAACATAAATCATTGCATAATCACCAATCACTAATGTACTACAATTCTCTAATAAAGGATTGGCATGTCCAGTTTTCATATTAGGCAGCAATTATCTGCGTAGGGACTAAAACCTAGAAACAAGGAGCTAACAATATGCGAACATGGAGAAATAATTTTCTTATTTGGTCATGGTTAACATATTGCTTTGTAATAATAAGCTTGGGTATAACTCTAGTGAACAGTGTTAAATGTCATGACAGGGCAAAGAAACCTCAATATGGTTAGAGCCCAATACAAAATCAATATGAATACAATTGACAGTGGACATGAATAAATAACACTTGGAAATTGGAATGAAGGGTGAAATTTTTCCAATTTTTCATTTATTAGAAAGTTTACAACTTCTGGCAAGACAGGCATGTTAGGCAAATCTCTCCTTCGATTATTCTTTTGATCGTAAGCTGTTTGGCAATTTGTGACATCATTCTTAATCCTGATATAATGCATTTGGTTGTGGAAGTTTGTTTTATGAACATGACAGTTTTCAGTGAAGAGAATGTGCAACAGCTTCAGTGAAGAGAAAGTGCCACTGCAGGACTGCAATTTACTGCAAGCTTCATAGAACCGCTCGATCGGTCTTTTTCGCGGATCAGCTTTAATCACCCATTAGGGTGATGCAGCAGCGAGCGTTTTTACATTCATTGAGGCAGTATTCTTTTGGCAGCAATCTTGGGCGAAATAGGCCGCTGTCCCTGTGTTTTTTGACTCGAAGATATTCAACTGAACAGACATACGAGATCTTAGAAGCTTCACGACAACAACTGTTCAGGCAACTTCATCATCAACACATCCGAGACTTGAGAGGATTCTCAAGTGGAAAAGACCGTAGGTGGATTCCGATGACAAACAAGTACAGAATTGGTGCACGAGAATTCAGTAAGAAGACTTGTTAGCAATAGGTTGAGGATTCAACCAAGTATTATAAGAATTTCTTGTAACCAAACTCAATCATTATAGTTTTACCTTATTGGGGTTTTCCACGTAAAAAATTGCATGTCTCCATTATGTGATTGTTTGTGGGTTGTTATTCGTTTGCTTCTTTGTTTAATCCATTCGTGCAAATCAAACCAAAGAATTTTTGTTTTAAAAGGAAAAATTATTTTTTAATTGGTATCAGAGCAGGATTTTTGTTGATCCTATTTTTTTTCTCCTGTTTGATTTACATAAATGGATTACTTGAAAGAAAGTGCTTCCACCGATCGACTCCCACTTCTTGATGGTCCAACTATCCTTTTTGGAAAGTCAGAATGAGAGCTTTTCTTAAATCTATTAATGAGCGTGTTTGGCTAGCCGTTACTGATGGATATGCATACCCTACTGTTGTTGTTGATAGTAAAACTGTTCCTAAGCTTTCGGCTAAACGGGATATGACTGATTTTGATAATGCTGGTTGGAATCCCAAGGCTATAAACGCTATTTTTAGCGAAATCACACAAGAGCAATTTCGTAGAATAAGCACGTGTGATTTAGCTAAATAAGTGTAGGACATCCTTCAAGTCACTCATAAAGGAACTCAAACAATAAAAATGTCCAACCTTTAACGTCTTACTACAAGTTTTGAAACCCTACGTATGAAAGATGACGAGAAGTTTGACAATTTTTACGCCAAGGTAAGTGATATCGTGAATGCTTCTTTTAATCTTGGCGAAAAGATCCCTAACTCAAAAGATGTTCGAAAAATTTTAAGATTTCTTCCCAAATGTTTTCAACCAAAAGTCACTGCAATAGAAGAAAGCAAATACATTGATTCAATTACAATTGAAAGTTTGGTTGGAAACTTACAAACTTATAAGCTGGACTTTCAAATTCACAAAACTTCGAAAAATTTGACTTTCACCTCAGCTCAAAGGTTTGCAAGTGATTCTGATGATGAATTCAATCCTAAGATAATGGCTATATTTGTTAAAAAGTTTAAAAAAATTTGAAAAAATAAGAAGCCTAATCAGGAAGAAAAATCACATAAAAAATTTAGGAACGACAAATTCAGGAATTGACCCAAATTCTTTGATAAAAATGACGAAAAATCTCAAAACCCTAGCCCTCAATGCTATGAATGCAAACGATTTAGGCACATTGCTCAAGAATGTTCAAACAAGATGGAAAAAAAAAAAGAAAAAGGTATTCACAGTAACCTGGGATGACGAAAGTGAACCTGAGTTGAGTAATGAGAATGATGAGCGATATGATGACGGGAATGCCATAGCCTTTGTTGCTTCTGTCCTCGAGAACTCTAGTGAAACGGATAGAGAGGAGACTGAGAGTGAATGTGGTGAGGAAGAAACAAATGAGAAAACTATTGAAGGCAAAGACAATGAAACTCTCTAGGTAGCTTACGACAAGCTTTACAAAAAGAGTTATGTGCTGACTAAGAAGTATCCAAAACTTGTTTTTCAACTCAAAACCAGTGAGAAGGAGAAAGAAAAAATAATGCAAGAGCCAGTGATGGCTCAAGCTAAAGAAGATTTAAAAGGTGAAATGAACATCTTGTGCATTAACTTAGAAAATTGTATACAAGATAGGGAAATATTCATGTTGATGAATGATGATAAATCTTCTAAAATGTCTGAGTTAGAGAGTCGAATAACTGAGCTTGAAAATAAATTGAATAATGCTAATACCACTCTCAAGCGTTGAAATGCAGGTTCACTTGCCTTGGATGGACTGCTTGGAGACCAAAAAGCAACAAGTGATAGAACTGGGTTAGTGTTTGCTGTAACTTCAACAAGCAAACCATCTATAGGAAAGCAAAAAGAAGCCCAACCAAATCAGACTACTGCAGGTCCAACCTTTGTAAAAGCCAAACTAGTTGAAGGGGTAAGATCCAAAAAACCTGAAGCTGCTGACTTCACCAAAGTGAAGTCAAAAGAGAAAAGCGTGACAGGTAAGACCACCATTCAGCATGGTGATGCAAGAAACTCTAACTTTCTTCCTACCTGTCATCACTACAGCATCTTAAGGTCATATTCGCCCTAATTGTAAATTGTTGAATCGAATGCCCATTTCAAATAACAGTTTTATACCCATTTGTCATTACTGTGGTATGAGAGGTTACATTAGGCCACATTGCTTTAGGTTGCATGGCATGTCTCATATGAACTATCATTTAAGTCTGACAGACCATCCCAAGTTAGGAGACCTAGAACACAACCCACAAAGTTTGCCCCAGTGACAACTAGGAAAGTCTGGGTTCGGTCTAGAGACTTGAAATCTTATATGGTTCAAACTGTTATGAGAGCTCAAAGCTCTCACGTGTGGTATTTGGATAGTGGGTGTTCACGTCACATGTCTGGTGACAGATCCTTGTTTGCCACCTTAGAGGATTATAATGGTGGGTTGGTGACTTTTGGGGATGGTAACTCCAAAATTATTGGGAAATGATCTATTTCTGCCCCAGGACTTCCCAATTTGGAGAATGTCCTTTTGGTTGACGATTTAAAAGCAAATCTCTTAAACATTAGTCAGATGCGTGACACTCATCATGAGGTGCATTTTTCAAAAAATGACTGCATTATTTTGGATAAAATGGGTAAAACAGTCATGTATGGAGTTAAAACATCTGACAATTGCTATGGTATTGTACCTTTAAATGTTGAATCCTGTAATTCAATGATGTTGACCCGTGGCATCGGAGACTTGGTCATGTCAATTTCAAGGATCTATCAAAAATTGCCAATAAAGAGTTGATCAGAGAAATACCTAAGTTGGGAAGCCCATCTAACCGTGTCTATGAGGCGTGTCAGATAGGAAAACAAACTAATCCCCCTATAAGAAGACCGAAATTTTAGGCACCGAAGCTCCTTTGGAATTCATTCACATGAACCTGATGGGTCCTACCAGAACTAGGAGCTTAGGAAAGAAGAAATACATTTTTGTTGCAGTAGATGATTTCTCCCGTTTCACCTAGGTTAATTTTCTAAGAGAAAAGTTTGAAACCTTCAATGTTTTCAAAACCCTTGTCCTTAAGCTTCAAAATGAAAAACGGAATTCTTCCAACACAGTTATTCGCATTAGATCTTATTATGGCAAGGAGTTTGAAAACTCTGAGTTTGCATCCTTTTGTGATTCTCTGGATATTTATCATGAATTTTTTGCCCCCAAGACTCCGCAGCAAAATGGGGTGTGACTGAGAGAAAAAATCATGTCATTCAAGAAATAGCTTGTATTATGTTGCATGACAATAATCTGCTCTAACATTTTTGGACAGAAGCTGTGAACACTGTCTGTTACACAATTAACCGCGTACTTGAGACAAGGAACTCTTCACACTCCCTATGAACTTTGGAAATGCACCAAACCAAATGTCAAGTACTTTTGAACCTTTGGGAGTAAATGTTACATCTTTCGGGATCGGGAGCAGTTGAGAAAGTTTGACTCCCAAAGTGAAGAGGAAATTGTCTTATGCTGTTCCATGAACAGTAGGGCATATCGTGTCTTTAATATTAGAACTTCTACTATTATGGAATCAATAAATGTAGTCATTGATGAAAAAATTTCTATTATGCTTTTTGAAAATGTACTTATTTCAGGTGATCTCAACAGCAAACGGGAAGCTAAAGAACCTAAAAAACAGCCTAAGCAAAAAGAAAGTAAAGAAACAGCTGAAAAGAACCCCACAAATGTGAAACAGGATTCTCAACAGCAAGGTCTAGAAACCAAAGGTCTAGAACCTTCAGCCAGGGTGAAGCTTAACCATCCAATCAATCAAGTACTTGGAGAAGTCACAAATCGGATGCGCACTTGGAGACAAATGCGAGATGAGGTAACCTTTATGTGTTATGTGTCTTTGATTGAGCCTAAAAATGTGACCGATGCTTTACTTGATGAATGTTGAACTAATGCCATGCATGAGGAACTAGAACAATTTGCTAGGAATAATGTGTGCAAACTAGTTCCTAGGCCTTCTGACACAAATGTAATTGAAACCAAATGGATCTTCAAAAATAAAACTAATGAATTTGGTGAATTTGTTAAGAATAAAGCTAGACTTATAGCTCAGGGTTACACTCAGGTTGAAGGAATTTACTTTGATGAGACTTTTTCCCCTATAGCCCGACTTGAATCCATTAAAATTCTTTTCGTCATTGCATGCAAACGTCATTTTAAATTGTTTCAAATGGTTATCAAGGGTGGTTTTTTAAATGGTGACCTCAAAGAAGAAGCCTTTGTTGAACCGCCTAAAGGGTTTGTTGATCCCTCATTCCCTAACCATGTTCTGAAACTAAGGAAAGCTCTTTACAGGCTGAAACAAGCTCCCAGAGCCTAGTATGAGACGCTGACTTCGTTCTTGTTAGAGAAAGATTTTTCTAGGGGTAGTGTTGACCAAACTTTATTTATTTTCACCCAGAATCATGATATCCTTGTAATTCAAATATATGTCGACGACATAGTGTTTAGGTCCACTGACGACTCATTGGTGAAAGAGTTTTCAACTGAAATGAGCAATGAATTTGAGATGAGTCTGATGGGCAAACTGAACTATTTCTTAGGTCTTCAAGTTAAACAAACTGAGTCTGGCATGCTCATCTCCCAGTCTAAGTATACTAGAAATCTTGTCAAGAAATTTGGTCTAGAAAGCTCTAAGCATGCTCGGACCCCAATGAGTGTCACTACTAAGCTGTCTAAAGATGAGTCTGGCATACATGTCGACTAGACCATGTACCGTAGCATGATTGGGAGTCTTTTGTATTTGACGGCAAGTAGACCCAACATTACTTTTAACGTTGGTGTGTATGCTCGAAATCAATCTTGTCCCAAAGAGTCTCTCGTTCAGGCAGCCAAACGTGTTACTAAGTATGTGAATGGGACATCTGGGTATGGAATTTGGTTCATCTATGATACAACTGCTGACATCGTAGATTTTTCTGATGCCGACTGGACCAGGAGTGTCAATGATAGGAAAAGCACCTCAGGTGAGTGTTTTTACATAAGAAATAATCTTGTCTCCTGGCACAGTAAAAAGCAGAATGCCATCTCCCTTTCCATAGCTGAAGCCGAATACATAGCAGCTAGGAGTGGATGCACTCAGCTTCTATGGATGAAGCAGATGCTATCTAATTACAGTTTTGAACAGGGTCCCATTGTGTTGTATTGTGACAACACCAATGCCATTAACATTTCCAAAAACCCTATTCAACATTCCCGAACCAAACACATTGATATATGCCATCATTTCATTCGGGATCTTGTAGAAAACAGCACCATTATTCTTGAGCACATTGACACTAAACTTCAAAGAGGTGATATTCTGACCAAACCTCTTGACCATCTTCGATTTAAGTTTCCCAGGAAGACTCTTGGAGTTTGTCTCATCGAGTGATTTTTTCTTTTTGTTCTTTTATATAAAAAAAAGTATGGGGAACTATTTTTAAATGATTAGTACTTGTTTGTATACTTTAGAATCATCGTATCTGGTTTTTGACATCATTCTCATGAGACTCAGTGCATTAATTGTTATTGGTGATGGCAAAGTCATATAGCCTTGAAATGCATTCAGACTTGATTCTATTCCGTACACACTTGGTTTGAAACAGGATGTCAGGTTCGTCAAATCTTGGAATCACAATGTTAACGGGTTCTTCTCTATCAGTTTTCTTATAATTGCATGAAACGACCTTAGTTGACGACCCTCATAAACTCTAGGCAATAACTCCCCTCCGATCTTTGCACTGGTCTTTTTGTCTTGATTGTCTAAAGAAAATAGCTATCTATACGAACCTTGTATTTTCGTTCGTGCTAGTGTGCAACCACCTCAGAAAACGTGGCAAAATGTTTATATATGTCTGAGGAAATAGCTACTTATATGGACCTTGTCTTTTCGTTCGTAATAGTGTGAAAACCGCCTTTGAAAGTATGACTCAATGATATGTTTGTTTTTTAAAATGACTACATAAGCAGACCTCGCTTTCTCATTCATCTTAGTGTGATAGCCGCCTGTGGAACCTATATTAACCATGTTTATCTCTGTTTACAGTCCTTGATTATGGGCGAGTTTATTCGACAAGTCTTTTGGGTCAAAAACGGTTTGAGTTCATGTGAATTCTGGTTTTCTGGCAAGGTTAAGTGACTTAGCATAATTTGATTCTAAATTTAATGTAAACCTGGAATCTTAATTCAATTCAGGTCACACACTCACATATTTTATATAGAATTATCTCTGAATGTATTTCATAACATATATGATCATGCAATATATGAAAATGGTTGAGAAATTGGGCATCGGTGATTGATCGTTGAACTGTCTGTACGAAGATGTATTGCTAAGACGGGTACTCTTTGCTTAATTTTTGTGTTTCCTCTCTCCCAACAAAAAGTTTTTCATTTTTTGTGAGTTTTTCTTTCTTATTAAGTTACTTTATGTGTGTTTCGGTCAGTCCTTGTGTTTCTCTTTATGTTGCACCTAATTTGGTTTCATTATCAAAACCTTTGAGCCTCACCGCTCGATAGACCGCCCGAGCAGTTCATCAAGCGGTCTCTTTGATTCCTCGGTTTCTCTGTCCTCTACTCAAAGAACCGAGAGTAGTGTTTCACCGCTCGATAGACCGTTCGAGCGGTCCTTTAGTCCTCTCAATTTCTCATTCTCTGCTGTTAACCACTGCAACAGAGGCTTCACCGATTGAGCGGTCTACGCAATTTAGGGCTTTTTGGTTTGCGACCTAAGGTTTTTCTTCTCATTCCTCCTCGTCTTATTTTTGTTCCTGATGTGTCTCCTCCTCTCCTCTTCCACAAGCTTCCAACTTTGGCGCGGGATTGGGCTCTTTTTAGGACGATTTCATCGATATGTCTCTTATCTCTTCCCTTTTTAAGTTTCTTTGAAGTTATTGTTTATGTATCTTGGTCCATTCTTTTTCTTATATATCTATATATGTTCATTCGTGAATACACACACACACATGTTAAGAATAATGGAAAGCCGTACCCTAATGGGTACGCGAGCTCTTATTTATAATAAATTTAGAGAACACTATTACAATTATACACCCACACACGCCGGATAATAATAACATAATAATAATAAGCTACTAACACCCCCACTCAAGCTGAAGTATATATATCTACCAAGCCCAGCTTGTTACAAAAATAGGAGACACGCGGACCCGGTAAAGATTTAGTAAAAATATTAGCCACCTATTCCCCTGTAAGGATGGACCCAAATGTAACAACACGTTTCTGATATTCATCACGGATAAAGTGGCAGTCAACCTCAATGTGTTTCGTTCACTCATGAAAGACTGGATTTGTGGCAATATAAATAGCGGGGGTATTATCAACCCAGAGTCTAACTGAGCCTTTAAGTGGAAAGTGTAACTCTGTCAAAATCTGCTGAAGCCACATAA
>JAOTRH010198194.1:0-11345 GCA_034768845.1 Heliamphora exappendiculata | reverse complement strand
GTCGGCGGTGTGGAGTTGGCGATGTGGAGTCGCGCAACAGCGACGGTATGGGGGTCGACGGCGGTGAGAGATCGAACGCAAAGAGAGAGAGAGAGACGGCAGGGAGTTATATATATATATATATATAGCAGAGAAAGAAAGAGCGAGGACCCTCTCACTGCCGATCCCTCGCCGTCGCTACCGCGCTACCCCACGGCACCGACCCCCACCGCGCGACCCCACAGACGGCAGAGATGAGAGAGGGAGGGAGAGAGAAGAGAAAGCAGAGAGAGGGAGGAAAGGAGGGAAACAGCGAGAGAGATAGGGTAGATAGCAGGGGGAGAGAGAGAGAGAGAGAGAGAGGATTTGGGTAGTGGTTTGAGAGGGTGGTTTTTAGGGGGTTGAGAAGGTGGCTTCGAGGTAGTTTTGGGCTGTTGTGGTTTTAGGGGTAGTTTTGGGATGAATTTCGTTAGTTTCAACGGAAATTGGTTAGCTTGATGTTAAAATTAAATCTCATGAGAGGTTTGTGTTATTTTTCAAACCACATGGGTGGTCAATGATTTTGTCAGAAACCTCATGGGGTCAGTGTAATTTACCCTTTTTCTAAACAGAAAAAGAAGTACTATATACTGCTCTGTTTTATGATAAAATAATCAAAAAAAACTCTATTCTTTCTCAATTCTTTTCTTTAAAAATTTATTATTTATTTATTTTGAAATTTAATTTTTTTTTCTCAGTTAACTCCACAACATTCAACTATGGAAATTAACTTTTCTCAATTGTTTGCTAGCCAAAACTGTTAGGTGTGTTGAAAATTTTTTGACTAGTTTTTGTTCTTAATCTGACAGTAAGTCTTTATATTTATTGTTTCAGTTAAAATTTATATTATATATTGTAATTTGTATTGTTTTTTATCATAGTGAAAACCACGACAACTCCACGAACGTAACTCTAGTTTCGAGTTAGTCATATAAATTGTGTTTTTTTATGTGATTGCTTGATTCTTCTTAGTTGTTTTTTAACTTCTGCCGTAACAAAAATTACTAGGAATGTTTGACAAGCCAAAAGTATCATAATCAAAATAGCTAATTTGATAGGTATATTTTGTTGGAGTGCAATTCTTTGTGATTGCCTCTCCATTTTTGTTTTCAGAAAAGATAAAAAAAGAGAAGATAGTTCGACTTATATGCTCTATTGTTTCTTTGCTAAGAAAGTGGTAAGATTGGATTAATTAAAAATCTTAATACCTCGTACTCAGACTAACACATTCCCGTGGAATCAAGGAGAATATATTATTGTTGCAATAATATATTAACGTAAAAAAAGTGTACTAAAAATTAAAAAAAAGTTTCAAAAAGCTTTTTTAAGGATTTTTTCATCTTATATGAATTTTTTTAAAAAAAAAATAGTCTGTTTTTTAAGGCTTTTTTTGTTTTACATGAGCTTTTTTTTAAAAAAAATTAGTTATTTAATTTTATTTTTCTAATTTCTAGTAACGAATGATGTTTAAAAAGTATTATTGTCTGAATTAATATAAAAAAATTAGTCATTTGTTTTTACTTTTCTAATTTCTTGTAATGAGAAAAGTTTAAAAAGTATCTTTATTCGAATTAACGTAAAACAATTATCTAAAGACAAAAAAAATCCTTAAAATGCCTTAAAATTTTAAGGCATTTTTTTTTGTCTTATATGAGCTTTTAAAAAAACTTAGTCATTTTATTTTTACTTTTCTGATTTTTTGTAATCAGAAAAATTTAAAAAGTAACATTATTTGAATTAACGTAAAAAAAAGTTTATTAAGGACAAAAAAAGCATTAAAAAGTCATTTTAATGTTTTTTTACCTTACATGAGCTTTTTTTAAAAATTTATTCATTTTTTTTGTTTCTCGTAACGATAAAAGTTTAAAAAGTATCATTATTTGAATTAATATAAAATTTTTTTTACCAAAGACGAAAAAAACCTTACAAAGATTTTAAAATGGCCTTTTAAAGCTTTTTTTGTCTTATATGAACTTTTTTTAAATAAAATTTTAGTCATTTTTTTTTATATTTTTTATTTTTCATAACGAGAAAAGTCTAAAATGTATCATTATTTGAACTAACGTAAAAAAAAATCATTAAAGATGAAAAAATGCCATATAAAAAAGCTATCCCAAATAATAGTGATTATTGTCGTTGGCTTATGTATTTTTGTTTTAAAAATTGCAAAAAAAATCTAAAAATTTATAAAGGATCAGATTTAAGACACGTTTGTTAAAAAATCAAAAAAAAAGAAGAAAAAATTACAGAAATACCTCATATACTATATCCATTTATTATTTAACCCCATGAACTAAAAATTCTTTCAAAGTGGCCCCCTATCTATTTATTTGTATCATTTTGCCCACATCCGTTAAGGTACCGTGACACAAGTTAATGGAAAGTGAAACGCCTAACTTGTACTAAATTCCCAAATGACCTAAATACCCTTGGCAGCCAATATTTGTGTTACTCAGTAGATCAAAACTCCTCAAGCTCCTTCCAACTAGCTCAAAACTCTATTCCCCTCCTCTATTGAAGCTATTCTCCGTCTATCATTGTTTGACATGGCATCAAGCAGTATCAACAATAGCAGTAACTCACACAAAGAAAATATAAACATTGTCAATGTATTTTGCTACTGTGGATAAAGAGCTCCCATAAGAACCGCCTTCACAGAAAACAACCTAGAAATGAGATTTATGAGTTGTGTCAACTTCAAAGTATGTATTTAAAATTTTTAATATGCTTACTGGCATAAGTCTTAATCTGTAACATATTTTGTAGAAAGAACATGCATGCAATTTTTTTACTTAGGTTGATCCCCCAACATGTCCAAGAGGAAAGGAGTTTAGCAAAATGATTTTGAAGAAGAACATGGACTTTCAGAAGAGAGAGGAGAAACTGAATAAAAAAATGGAGAAACTTATATTGAAGATAGAGGAAATGACTATAAGACATGATATTCTGTCTAAGAAAAATAAGACATTTGTTAAGGAACTCGCGGTTGCACAAGAAAGAGTGAAGTTCTTAAACGACATATGCTCGTTATGTTCCTTACCTTAGGATTCCTAACGTGGTTCAATATTAGGAACCAAAAGATGATGTACTTGCTTTATTAAGAAAAATAAAGCACTTTTGTGATGTGTTTTCCCAAACACACTAAACTATGTTAGTATATCTTTTGTGATGTGTATGCGAAGAATGCTATATGTCATATGCTTGCTCATTGCTAATGTGATGTGTACACATATTCTTGTTTCGATGGAAAAAATTACTTAATTACCTACTAAAGAAGAATAAAGAAGCTTAAATACAGTTTAATGCAGCAACAGCTATAGCTAATGCAGTTAATGCAGCTATGGCTACAATTTAAGCAAAAGCTGAATAAATAAACTTTTAAGTCTTCATTCAAACCTATTTAACCTACAAACCAGATTAAAAAAAGGTACAATACAGTGATGCAAATACATGCAATAAGGTGCAATACCATTGCTAAATTTTTCTGAACTCAATAAGAACTGGGTATGTATTCTCGAAGGCAGTATAAGTCTCATCTCTCACCTGAAGAGAAAAAAAAAACATAATAGTGCAGATTAGATATCCAGAATAGCATACAAATCCAGGAAAACTACAGAACAAATCAACCCAGTAACTTTCAGATCTTATATCCTCACCTTTGCTCATGCAAGAACAATTTTTCCAGAAATAAAGATTAGCAACACAAAACTTGACCTTCACCAGTTTCTTGTAACTTACCTGAGACAACTTACAGAAACAATTCTAATGGTTCCCAGCAACAATGCCAATTCCTCTAAGTCTCAAAGGCTGGGAAATGTAAGAGAATGATTTTCCAATGCAAAAGAATACCAACAATCATAGAGCTAGTTTGTCTTAAAGACTTAAACCAAAGAAAACACAAGTATCCATCAATACTTAGAAAACACAGATTGCAGCGAAGAAAACACCAAGCAAATTGCTATAATTACAACCAAAATCTGCTAAAAAATCAAAGAAAACACAGAATATCCAATTACAATACTGATAGATTATAGACACCCAAATTTGATCCCGTCTAATTTTAGGTGAATTCGATAATGAAAACAACTGAAATAGTGCCTCAATACAATCCTCAGAAAGTGATCCAAGCTCGGTATTTGAACCCAATCGTCAAAACCGTCAAAACTAATGAAATTATGTCGAACTACCTATAACTTGTTATGCAAGTAACTCCAACGTGACGGCCTCCAACTCCAACGTGGCAGCCTCCAACTCTGACATGGCAGCCTCCAACTTCAACATGGAGGCCGCCAACTTGCATTATGGCGACCACCAGAAGAACCTTCTGGAAGCTTCTTTTGATGTGGCGACCGCCATATTCATACCCGGCGGCCGCCAACTCCAAAAATCCTAACGTGTCCCAAAGCGTGACAGCATCTCATTGATGGAAGAATTCTATTAATACCGTACCTCTGGTACGTTTTTCAGGACAAAATTTGAGAGAGAGGTTTAGTGAGAGAAGCTCTGCCCAGTCGCCGAGCAATCCGAGCCCTGACACCGAAACCTTGTCGAAATACCGAGATTCGAACTTCCGACGCATACATTGGAGCCTTGCTTGGATCACCACCTGATGATTGGCACATCGAAGCACATTCTCCCCAATTTGAGGATTCTTAAGCAATTCAGGTACCTCACTTGGATCTCTGATTTTTCTAACCATATTCTCTGTCTTTTGGGGTGATCGGGTTATATTTAATTTCAATTCATATATTTCTTTTTATTTACATAGTTAATCTTGTTCATCATTCACATTGCTTCATTTAATTTAGTTGCTTTATTTTTTTTAGTTTACACACTCACATTTTGCACATTGTCATTTTTATTTTTATTCATTAATTAATGCCAATATTTTCGGCAATGACAACTTATTAATGCTGTTAATTATTATAATCAATACACTTATATCATGTGAATGTAATTGTCAATATTACATTTATATCCTCTAATTAAATAATTGTGCTTATTTTTTATTTTTTTTTATTTTTTTACTATTAGTTTAAAGTTCTTTTATCATTTTCTTTTATATTTTATTTCTTAAATGCCTTTTTATTTTTAGCATTAGTTTAATGTTCTCTTTCTAGCATTTGCTTTCTTTTTCTTTATTTTTCTTGTAAGATAACTTTTATTCTTCTATTTTAATGTCTTATTTTTATTTCTTTTCTTTAATGCTAATACTCCGTTTATTTTCTCTCTCTTATTAGTAGCTTTAATTTTCTTTTAATGCACTATTTTCTTTTCTTATTAGTTTAATATTTCTTTTTCTCTTAAGTATTAGTTTAATATTCTTTTTAAGGTTCCATTTTATTTTATTTTTGTAGCTTTTATTTTCTATTTCTTTTACTTTTCTTTCAATAGTAGTGTAACTTTCTTTTAGCATTTTATTTTATTTCTTTCTATTTTATTATTAATTTTATTTCTCTTATAATGTAGCACTCTAGTTTCTTTATTAGCTCTAATTTCGTTATAAAATTCTATTTTCATTCTCTCTTTATAGCTTTGTTTCCCTTTATTAAACTCAAAAATCATAAAAAGTTTCTTAAGCTACTTTTTAATAATTAACTCAATTAGCATTTCTTTTCTTTTAATAGTAGTACTTATTTTTCTTACAAAACTTTATTCTCTTTTTCTTTTACAAACTTCTTCTTCATTTTCTTTTTCTTTTCAAATTCTCTTTTGTTAAAAACATCTTTATTTTTTATTGATAACTTTCTTTCTTTGTAAAATTCTTTTGCGTCTTTTATTTTTAGTGTATTATGTTCATATTTTTTCTTTCTAAATGAATGTTAGTAATATGCATGTTTTGGCTATTTTCTTTAAATACATATTTAGTATAATTTAAGTAATTTTGTAGCAAGTCATGTTTCGGTTATCTTGTTAGCCTATTTTGACTACTTTATTTGAACCATACTAGTTTATGTTATTTTGATAAAATTACATATGGAAATATTTCAAGTATCATTTAGTTAGAAATTAGATACCTTAGAACTTAGAATTTTATCTCTTTATTTGTTCTAATTTAGAGTGCTATATATATATATATATAATGTATTTTTCATATTTGATTTTGGATATTCTTTCTTTGTCTTACTTTCTTTATTTGCATGCATTTGAAAAATTTTATAAAGAACCAATGATGATTAGTAGAGGCCAACCTTTTAGTTGGGCGAACGGGGTGCCTAACACCTTTCCCGATTCGTACCTTAACCCCTGAACCATTTTCCCTGGTTAACGTTTTCAAGATTAGCAGCCATTTTTTTTATTTATTTTTATTTTTCACAAAAATTAAGTGGCGACTCAATTTTCAATAAAATGGGTTTTTAAAATTTGATTTTCAAGGTGTTAAAATATATTTTTTAAAAATATCTTCTGAATCTCTTATTTTTGAAACGTTTTTTAAAATAATCCCTAAATTCCAACGCCACATAGATAAGCAAAGAAAATATAGAACTTCATCACTGAATATCCAAAAGCTGCGAATCAGATTGCAGCAAAGAAAACACATAGATTAGCAAAGTTTAATCCCAATTACAACCAAAGTCTGCTAAAACTGATGTGAATTTTTAAAGAACAATAGGCAGAGTAAATAGAACACAATTACAACCAAAGTCTGCTAAACAACTTGAGGCCATATTCAAAAATAACAAAACTCATATTCAAAAATACAAGTATCCATCAACACTTTAAGTCCCAGGCCATATCCAAAAACATCCAAAAACATATCTAAATCATCGAATACATAGCTTAAAGTTTGTATGGGGATGAGGATGACCTTTGGGTACCCAGTGCAATGGTAATGCCACTGCGAAATTTAGAATTGGCAATCCTATGTGATTTTCGCAGGCCCTTTGAACCATCAATCACATCAGCTCTCATAGCACCTCCCCTTGCACCACCCCTTGCACCTCCCCTTGCACCACCTCTACCAGCAACACTTAGGCTACCAACACTTGAACCACCTTCACTTGAGCCAACAACACTTGAGCTACCAACACTTGCACTACCTCCACGTGGGCCAGCAACACTTAAGGCTTGCATTTGGCATGTAAAAATGAACACAATTATATTATTAAATGATTAGTAATAAGAAAGGATATTGCTTTCTTTGGTCTACCAGATTGCTTTCTCATAATGAGAGGCATTATAGGGTCACAATCTATCGAAACCCACAAAGATTTGTCTGAAATGGGGTAGATAATGTAGTTATATGTTCTTCTCAAAGTCTCTACATAATAGTATTCATTGACAAACTCCTTAGGCTGATGCCTGGAAACTGTTATTGCGGCACAGGCATGGCAGCATGGCATGCCACTCAAATCCCACCTCCTACAACTGCAATCGTGCTGGCCAATGTCAACAATGAATGTCTTGCAAAGTGTGATTACCTCAAGCATTGTCCCTCCAGCAAAGATAACTTCACAATTCCCAGCTATTTTCTAAGCTTTCTCTAACTTTTTCTTGATTCTATGACATATAGTACCCTTCAACTTCTAGCTAAATTGAAACCTCTGTTGAAATCTGTGCATGAACTGCCTCCTCATAGTTTCCATCATTGTTAGTGTAGACTTGTCTCTTGCTTCCTTGATTGACTCACTGACATTATTGTCAATTTTGTTACATTTGGAGCTAGGGCTATAATAACACCTAACCCAACAGTTTGGTGGCTCTCTCATCAACCAATCGTGAGCTTCTTTGTTTAAATGCTTTATTTCTTCCGTCTTTGCTTCAAACTCTGGCATAGTGTATGCTGAAGCTGCTCCCTACATAAAGTTTTTGTACTCCTTTCCCTTATAGACCTTTTGGAAATTAGCATACATGTGCCTAATGCAAAATCTGTGCTCCACACCATGAAAAAAAGTCTCAAATGATTGCACAAATCCCTTTTTCCTATAAAACACAAATGTCCAGCCCTTCTCCTCTGGTCTTCCAATTACAGAAATTAGATTTTCCAAAAACCATGACCAACTATTCTTACATTCATTTTTCACTGCTGCAATTGAAAGAGGATACATCTGATTATTTGCATATCCCCCAACAGCATGCATCAATTGCCCCAATATAGACCTTTTAGAAAATAGCCATCTAAACCAATGATTAGTCCACAATTCCTAACAAATCCTTTCACTTGGGCATGATATATGACAAATATTCTTTCAAATGTTAGTGCTGAACCCAACCAACATCTCTCCAACTTTAATACAGCATGGCTTCCAGGATTCTGCCTCCGTATCATCTCACAGTAGTCCTTTAGCCTTAAATATTGTTCTCTATAGTCACCTTCAATTATGCTCAAAGCCTTTTTCTTTGCCCTATAAACCTGGATCCTTGATACATCAACTATCCAATCCAATCTCTTCTGACTTCTTTTCCCATTGCCTTCACCTGCCAATCAGGATTATTACTAATCTTGTGAGCATAATCGGTGCCAAGCCAGCTTGATGTCACAGTCTTGTTGTTATATTTTCTTCCACAAAAGTGAGGGCCCCTTAAGCTTTTTATCTGAAATGAGCTTGTATCATAGAATGGAGATGCATGAAGTCTGAATCTGCAATCCTCTTTGCATACTACTGTGACCCTAGTTGCCTCATTCTTAACAAACTTGAACTGAGATCCTTCTTTGATATGATACTCCCTTAGAAATGTCCTAAACACTCTGACATTAGAAAATACCATGCCTAGCTGTAATTTTGGATCCTTCATGTCTCTTTCTTCAACATACTCAGGAAATTTAATTCTGCTCTCATCATCTAAGTTCACATGCTGGATGAGATTATCATCACTACTTTCACTTCCCACATCTTCGGCCTCTACTTCTTCACCTTCATTTCCACTTTCACATTGCACTTGAACTTCATCTTCATAAGCCCCCTCCTCCTCCTCTTCCACCTCAGTTGGTGATGATGATCTCTCAAACCCACTGAATTCTTCCTCACTATCACCATCAGTCATAGTGGCTTCAACGGACCCAGCAGGTATAGCTCTCTCATCAGCGAGAGAGGCTTGGTTAACATTAGATCTCATCACTACAGCAAAAAAATAATCATAAATTGTCAAAAAAATTAAAATCCCCAAACTATAATCAGCAAACTCTAAATTGTTTTCAACAGATTTGTTTAGAAATCCCAAATTCGCACATCGATAAACACATTGTTCACCTTCGCAAACACATCTTGTTGTAGTTAATCATAAATTGCAAAAAAAATCCAAATCCCCAAAATCAGAATCATCAAACCCCATTTCAGTTCAAAATCCTATTTCGTAAGAAATTCTATTTCAAAAAGCCTATTTCAATTTTGCATTTGAAGCCCTATTTTGATTGGCATTCCAAACCCTATCCCGATTTCGAATTCCAAACCTAAATCCCCAAATAAGAATAAGCAAACTAACAAATAAAGTTTCATACATACCGCGCTTTGCCGAACTTATCTGTAGCCTCCAATGGCGTTCAATACGAGCTACCGTCCTCAAGTTATTTGTCGAACTCGTCATCTTCTGCCTCCAATGGTGAAGGATGCAATCTACAAGTAGGGTTTTACCTTTGCGCTAGAGGATAACGACAGAGACGAGAGAGTGTGTGGTTACGCTAGAGGAGAACGAAAGAGAAGAGAGAGAGAGAGAGAGAGAGAGAGTCTGAGTTTGCGTCAGGGATATTTTAGTCATTTGTATTACTCCGTTAACGGAATCAGTATTCCCTTCATTTTGAGTAGTTTAGGGGGCCACTTTGAGCGAATTTTTAGTTCATGGAGATTAAGTGATACACGGGTGGTGTTTCTGTAAAAAATTTAAAAAAAAAACCTTGCCAATTTATTTAAATAAAACTAATTTCATCTTGTAATGTAAAATATTTGTTTTTAAAAAATTATTTACTTACTATTTGTTAAACCGAACAATAAAAAATAAATAAAATATTTTATCAAAAAATATTTTACATTGAAACTAACGAAATCTTAATTTCTTTCGCTCTTCATCTTCCACCACATTGAATAGTTGACCACCTCTTACTCTCTTTAACTTTTTTTTCCTCCTCACCAGACGAAAGTGTCGACCTCTTCAGTTGTCATCGATTTACCACACTGTATATCTTTTTTTTTGTTATAAATTTTTGGGTATTGACTCTTGATCTTAGTTTGAGATTTTTTTTATTAATTTAACTATATGTGAGTAGTAGCTATGACGTTTCGAAAAAACTACGATCCACATTAATTTTATTAAATTTACTATTTTTCTATATTTTTTTGTTTTCAAAATCTCAATAAGTAAATTATAATTAACAAAGAGGTGTATTATTATTTATTTTGTAAATAATTTATTTTTTGCTCCTTACTTATCTCACATCTTTATTTTTTAATCAGTAAAAAATTTTTATATCTACCACCCAAATAAAAACAATTTTAGCCACATAATAACTCACAAGGAGTATACTCAAGAAAGAAAATAGTAGGAAAATAAAATCAAGCCCCAAAACACTTTAATCAACATAAGCGATCCCGAAGACATCCCTAACCTCAAAACATTGAAACACATCATGGCAATAATACTCAAGATGTATAAGCTAAACAGAAACAAAACTTCTCAAGACAATCCTCAAACAGCAACACTACGCCCGAATATAATTGAGCAAACTCTATACCAGCATGAAATACTATGCAAAACCTTAAAGTGAGCCTGTATAATAAACTCCCATCTAAAACAACTCCCAACAAAACACGACGAACAACTCTATACCATCATGAAATTTCTATGCGAAGCCTTAAAAAGAGCACTTCCCAACACTCAACAAGCTCAGCTACTTACTATGCCCTCCTTAACGCAACGAACCTTTAATATCCTTTACATCTCACCATCAGCACTCCACAACAAACAAATCAACCAACCCATAGCAAGCGATTAATGCTCTACTAGGCTTCTTCAACAAGTCACTTGGCTAAAAAGCTCTATCACATTGGCCATGTTGGAGGCAAACTGTCAAGATAATTGATTTGAATACAATTTTTTAGATAAAAATGCTGGACGAGCAATTGTCGAAACAGACTCCAATTTAAATTTTTTTGATGTCGAACGATCAAAATAAAAATCGTACTCCCAAAGTTAAATTCAGGATTATACTTTTCGAAATCTGGTAGAATGATTTCGGTTACTCTAATAACTATGAATCTAAATCATTCGAGTTGAAACCCCAATTAAGCCTTCTACTGTATTCTCGATGGGTATTACGAACGTAAAGTTGATTACGATACTTCGTAAACTAGAACCTGCTAAACTAATCAACTTTAGATTTACGTGGAAACCCT
>JAOTRH010198183.1:0-11345 GCA_034768845.1 Heliamphora exappendiculata | reverse complement strand
CATGGTAGAAATGGAGAGAGAGAGAGAGAACAAAATAAAAGTCTAAATTATTTCATTTTAAGGGTAAAATTTTGACATTTATATAAATGTTAAATCAAGTTGTTCTCTCTTGTTATATATAGATTGTAAAATAAGTAAGATCTTTTACTTACATTATGTCTTTAATAAATTTTTTATTTAATTTTGACCCTTTGATTTTTCTAAATGAATAAAAACTGTATAAAATTTTGAGTAAAAGATGCAATATGAAGAATGAAGAGAGATTGTATCTCTAATGACATTTGATGTCTGGGGTTAAATTAGGGAGTGTGTATTGGAGAGATTAATAATACTCAAGATTATTAATACAATTTTGTATTAGGTATTACCAGTTGAAAAAGCCTATTATAAACAAAAAAATTAAGATTAAAACACTCTCGTTATGTTTCTGCTAAAATATTAGTTGGTATCGATCGTTATTGATTATACTGAAAAATATTTGATGGTATTGAGATAACCCAGGTAAATATGGTCTTTAATTACTTCTTCTTTTATAAAAAAAATAATTTTTAATTTTTTATTGTCTCTTTTTTTTTTTTTTATACTATATGTTTCAAACGTAGTATAAAGAGAGTTCTAAAATAACCAACATTAACTCATCATAAAAAATATTAAATATTAAATCTACCTTGCTTCTTAACTCATCACAAATAATAAAATCAAAAGATAAATTTATACTAACTAATTCAAATATTATGTTAAAGAGATATTTATCTTATACTAAATAATTTGTTGGTAAATACTATTTTTTTATTATGTTGTAGCGATAAATTCTTAATTATATCTTATATTTAACCTAACCAGTACCGTATTTAAAACTCTGGCTATACTTTGTCCGCATTATTTTTTTGTCAAAATATAATAAAGAATGAAATATAAGTTAAAAGAATAATTTTTGGGTGTTGTATAAGAAAAAAAATAATTAGGAGTGAAAGAAAAATAATTGGGAGTGAGAATCCGTAATATCTTGTAAGTATGAAGTAACTTATTTTTTGAATTTTAAACTACTAATTCCTTATAAATGAGATTAGTAGTCAAATTCAATACAATCAAATACAGTATTAACTAAGAAAACATAATGAGTTCAACTACTACCATGGGGGCATGACCGCATGAAACTCATGGTTTTTTTTTTACAACTAATCCTCGGAATAATTGTTTATTTAATTTTGTTTATATTTTTAATTTTTAGTAAAATTTTATCACGATTTAGTCAAATTATTATACTTTTTGACTCATCCCATTAAAACGAGTCGAAAAAATAAAAAATTTTGATCAAAATATAAAAAAAATTGAGAAAATACAAAAATAAATTAAAATAAACTAATAAAAATATTTTTGTGTTGCTTATTTTCGTCTTTAGTAGATTTTTTTATCTTTTAATCAAATTTTGTTATATTTTGACTTCATATCGACACCGATTCAGAAAAATAAAGAAATTCAAAAAATAAAAATTAATAAAATTTAGCCCAAACAATGGCAATATAAGCATGATGTACATGGACGCGGGGGAAAAAGAAACGAAAAAAAAAAAGCAAGTTAAGAAGGAAAAGTCAATTGTGGCTTGAACATTGATTTTGGCACGGCAATGGGAAAGTTTGTGGAATAAAATCTGGGACTGACGAGATAAAATGCTGATAATCCAAGGGCGCACCTTGTTTGTCATAAATTTTGAGTTTTTTGGCTTTTTAATTTTTTAATTATCTCAAAATGAAAATTTTAAAAAGTAATAAATTTTAATTAAAAATTAAAAAAAAATTTACTGACAAGAAAATAAATAACTAAAATTGATATCTTATTTTGGCTTATTTGATCCATTTTATATTTTAATTATTTATTTTATATTATTGTCGTACTTCTAAATTGAAAATTTATTATCTTGGTTGATGGGGTTATAGATTGTGAATATAAATTTTGATAAGCATGTATTCTAGATGTTATTGTTATTGTTAGATATACTTAATTATGTCATTATTATTATTAATAAAATTATTATTATTTTTAATTGATCTTTTTATTGATGTTTTAATTATATTTTTTTATTAAAAAATAAATGCTGCATATTTCTTACTGTTTAGAAACTAGTTTTAAAAAATAATTTTAAAATTTTATAAATTTTTAACTTGCTATGTCGTAAGTTAAATTGCTAAAAAAACTTTACTCAATCTAGTTGTTAGAAAAAACTTTACTCACTAAAAGTGAAAGTGAGTTAGTTAACAAAATTCTTTAATTGGCATCAACTCAATTCATGCATACTTTGAGACTCAATAAAATATATTAAAAAAATATAATAATTTAATTAAATAATAAAAAATAAACCATGATCGCACACGGTACTATTTATATTTATTTTTAATGCATTTTGAAATTTGCATTTTTGTTTTGTTTTTTTTTTTTTGTGGTTCCACTCAACGAAAGTATCATGAATTAACACACACAAACTGTTGGTACCAACCGCAGAAAACCGACGGGTACAAGAAGATGGTTCGCCTTCACGTGGATCTCGAAATCATCCGAACCAGGGTCCGGAAAGGATCTTACTCTTCTTGCCCGACCAGAATCTACCGCGATCTTCTGCTTCTCTTCACCAATGCGATCGTATTCTTTCCCAAAGCATCCACTGAATTCGTCGCCGCCCATGAACTTCTCGACCTCGTCTTGGAAGATCTGAAGAAGAAGAAGAGAAGCTTGAGATCCGATTCTTCACCAGAACCCGCTCCATCAAAGCCAACTCTGCTCCAACCCAAACCAGACCCAGAAAGACCCGACTCCTTGTTGGCCAAGCACAAGTCTTCAGCTCCCATCGTCGTCTGCCGTAAACGCAGTTCGATTTCAGCGAAATCTTCCAATGCAGCGGCGGCGACGGAGACACAAACCGACGAAAAACCTACTCCCAATCCGAAGCCACCGGTTAAGAATCCTCCGAATGGAAAGGAAGAGCAGAGTCCAATTAAAGTGAAGACAAAAGAAAGGCCGGTGACTGGCGCAAGAAGCATGAGACGGAACAACAATAAAGGCCGGGGAGATCAGAAGAGCACACCTAATAACAAGAATAGCCTAGCGATTACGAACCCTAGTCCAAGCAACAGCTCGGTCGACGAAAAAGGAGAGGCCGATCTGAAAACTGGTAATAAGAAGAAATTAGCTGACGTGACGGTGAAAAAGCGCTGCGCGGCGGACTTCTTGAAGAGGATCAAGCGGAACTCTCCGTCCAAGGAGACGCTACTGTTGGACACGTTGAAGACCAGAGGAAGTTACGATAATAACAATGGCGGGCGGAGAGAGCAGCAGAAAAGGAGAGCGGAGGGGCAGAAAGAACCTCCGCCAGTGTCAAAGCGGAGTGGCGGCGGCGGAGGAGGAGGAGGAGCTGGGAAGCAGGCGAAGGAGGATAGCAGCGCATCGAAGCGGAGTGTGGGAAGGCCGCCGAAGAAAGGGACGGAGACGGGTGCGACAAAGCGTGGGAGGGAAGGTGGCGGAGCGCAGGCGGCTTCGAAGCAGGCGCAGAAGCGAGCAAGGAGGTGAGAAGTGCTTCTGTAAATTAAATATTTTTATAAGTGTAGGGTCGCGCAGTGGTACTCCTGTCTAGTTCTGAATCAATCCTTAGCCTTAGGTGGTTTGTGTAGCTGTTTATTTTTGTAACCACACAAAATTCTGTTATTTCTATGGGTTTTCTTCTGAAAAACTAAACAAATAATAATATTTGTTGCAGACTATATGGATCTGTTTGCGATTATTATTTATTTTTTTATTTTATTTTAAATAATTTTTTAATAATTTAGTTAAATTATTATATTTTTTATTTTTTATTTTGGTTTTTAGTAAATTCTTTTTAACTTTTGATTAATTTTTTATTTTTTTAGTTCATCTCATCGAGATAATTTTTTTAAAAAAAAAGATAAAATAAGATTTTTTTTAATTTAATCAAGAGATAAAAAATTCAAAAAAACAAAAAACAAAAAATAGTAAAATTTTGAAATTTAGACCAAACATGACCCCTGTGCCATGTTTGCTGTATAGGATTAGTAAGTGTTTTATTTCTTTATTTTACTGGTAGGATTAGTAAGTTAAGGAGGATTACATAAGTGAAATAATACATATTCGTAAAATAAGTAATAGAATTATATATATCGTGATAATACGTTTCATGTTGGAATAAGTGAAATGAAAAATGAAATAAAAGTGAAATAATTATTTTTGATGAAAAAACAAATAATATTGAGAATAGGTAGGATTATTCATTTTAAGAAATATTACTCTAACTCAATACAAGCAAATTTTCTTAAATTCAATCTGAAAATAGTATTCCTCAACAAATATGTATTGTTGCCATGTTTGTCCTTCTTTTTCTTTAATTTGAGTTCGTGTGGACAGTGCTCTCATGTTTCTTAATTATTTTTTGAATTGAATTAAATAAAAGAGACAAGTAATAAATAAATCTTGCATACTTTTAAAATATCATAAAATAATAAATAGAATTATATATATCGTGTTGTTGTTTATATTATATTTAGTTAATTGAGATAAAATTATGATATAAGAGTTAAAAATTTAGTTTGATCATCGTAAAAGCAGATAATATGGAAGGAAAATAAATAATCTTAATGGAGGGGGATTCAAATGGCTAATTCATAGAGAATTAATAATTCAATTCAATGAATCATATATGACACAAATGCTTAAAAATAACAAATTGTAAAAATATAAATTTTATTAAAAAATAACATTTCATCTAATTCTATATATCTCTCTTAATTTTTCAAAACAAATATCCATTCTATAAAGTCCATTTGGCAACTCTAATTTTTTAATTTTTTTGTTAAAAATACAAAAAAGCTAATATGATCAATTTTGTTAAAAAGCTAAAATAAACTACAAAAATAAAAAAATCAAATTAAAATACTAACTCCTAAAATATTTATTCTATTCAAACTCTAACTATTTTTAAAATACAATAATACTTCTCATTTATAATTTATTTACTACTATCAACTACTTATAATTATTAATATCAAATATATAAAATAAAAAAATTTATCTAATTTAAACAAAAAGTAAAAACAACTAAGTTTTTACCCAAACAATAAATTTTAAAAAAATTAGTTTAAAAGTTAAATTGCTAAACAATCTACTTTAAATTAAATTTATTTTTTTAACTAAAAATTTTAAAAAATAATAAAACTATCTTTTAAATTAATTACCAATCAATTTCGAATCCATCATATTGAAAGTTAGGCCCGGTTTGTTAAGGGATTTGGATGGATAGATTGGATTAGCAAGGATGTGGGCTTAATAGCCCACTGTTTGTTTTGCAAATGTTGGGTAGGATTTGGAATCCCGGTGGCTTGTGAAACCATGACGAGCGTATTGGAAAATCTCGGTAGAGGTAGGTTTCGTTAGCCATGGATATATAAAATTTTAACTTAAATGATAATTTTAGCCTTCAAAATCTCTTGAGCATCACCGATTGCACTTGCTCACTTTCTTTCCTCACTCTTTGTTCATCAATGGCGCCTCAAACAAACAAATTGGTTTATGAAAACAGTTGATTCTATTGCGAAGTTGTTGACCTCACTGACTCCGCCGACAGTGGATTCTTCTGCTAATTCTTCTATCGGCAGGGCTATAAAGTAGGCGGCAAGGCTACCGACAACGACGACAAAGGGCGGGGAGAGAGAGAGAGAGAGAGAGATCAGAAGCAGCTCCAAAAATAAGAAGACAAAGGAGACAAAGAATACGTAATGAAGGGAGAGAGAGTCATACCCCGAACTTATAACAATAAAATCTCACAATATGAAAAGTAATGAAACTCGAATTTAAGATTTTACAACAAAATTCAATCAAAAGATTAACGGAAACTAAACTTACTGAAAACATAAACCAAAATATTTCATTTTTCCTATCAAAGACAAAGTAAAATAAAGTTTTTCATCTATAAAATAAGCTTTCAAAAATATCAATTTATGCTTTAAAGAATGCCCAAAGATACTCAACAAATCTCATTTTTAAAATAAATTTTCAAAATGTACCGTCCAACGGAGCTCACTTCAGCGGACTCCCCACCGCTCGAGTGATGAAGCACCCGAGAGCAAACGGTTCAAAATCCTAAAACAATTTTTAAAGTTTTCAAAGAACACTAAAATCTCCCATCATTTAAACATAATTTTCTTAATTCAAAACTTAAAGTTAAAACATACAATTAACTTTTGAATCCCATCTAACATCTCAAAAACTTGAAAACTAACATTTTAAACCATAGAATTTCATAAGAGAAACCAATAACTAAGCCCAAAGAAATAACCCGACGATCTCACATGCATATAAGTCATGAGTACATGGCCTTAGGGCCTTACAAAATGGGTTTCACCAACCCTTAACTTACACTTACAACATGTCATAAGATTAAACTACAACAATACAATTCCAAATGGGAGTCTTCTCAAAGATATGTAATTTCATCAAAATAACCCAACAAAGTCCCTAACTATAGTCCACCTCACTCAGCTACTTGTTCATTGATTACCTGAAATGTTTTATACAACATGGGCTGAGGCTCATAAAAAATAGACTAAAAAAGAATAAATGCATGATATGCGAGGATGATCATGTGAATGCACAACGAGTCGTTAGTTAAGAAACCAAACCCACTTTTCTAATAAAATTTTCATTCATATAACCGGTTTTAATTGTGCAAAACCAATTCTGTTTTAGCTCAATCATCATAAGTTCTCGACTTTACAACACACACCCATACGTACATATCTTTCGATGCTTTCCAAGTTCACCCAATTTGAGGTATTTCTCATTTCTCGTTAACTCCTATCATTACAACCATCGTATATCTTTTCGGTATCACCGTTCAAAGGGTAGGGCATTCATTATAAACTACTTCGGGATCACCATCCGAAGGGAGGACATTTATTATAGATTGCCTCAGGATCACCATTCGAAGGGTAGGACGTACATTATAAACTATTTCGAGATCACCATCCGAAGGGAAGGCAACATTACAAATCACTTCAGGATCATCATCTGAAGGGAAGACATACATTACAAATTACTTTGGAATCACCATCCGAAGAGAAGACATTCATTATATACTGCCTTGGGATTACCATCCGAAGGTAGGACGCACATTATAAACCACTTCGGGACCACGATCCGAAGGAAAGACACACATTACAAACCACTTCAGGATCACCATCAGAACGGAAGACATTCATTATAGACCGCCTTGGGATACCATCCGAAGAATAAAGTTTCAATCATTGCAAATTCCTCAAATTCCACACGCGAGTCCAACCCAAACATGGTTCCTCTCGCCAAACCCACGCAATTAGGATTTAAGACATTAATAAATTCTAACATTCTCATATTTAGTATATTCGGGTAAAAAATAGTTCAAAACTCCCAATCAAACATTTCATGATAGTCACATTTCATCAAATTCATCACGTTCATTCAAAATCCCCACCCATTACCTCATAGTTTTCTCGTTTCATCAAAATTCATAGAACTTTTACACAAATAGGTTACCACAATCTCCGATTTACCAAAAATTGCCTCAATTTCATCATTTGAGTTCATTAACCTAAAAAGTCTCAAATTTATTCAAGATTTAACCCAACCAAACTCTAAATTCACACTTTCAAATCAAAGCATCTCCAACAACATTAACATAATAGATTTATCTTAAATCACTCATAATCCAAGATCTAGCATTCCTTAACATTAAACCCTAACCTAGGGTTTCAAAATATAATTTTTTATGATTTTATACAAATCTAACGACAATGCAACTCATATACATGTATTGATCTATAATAGTCATAGATTCTATCTCTTTGATATCAAAACCTCAAGAACTAAGCTCTAGCAAGCTCTAACAACGAAGATCCAACCGAACGGTGAGAAACGAGCTTCCAACACATAGCTCCAACCTCCAACGAATCTACAATCGAGAGGGGAGCAAGAGATGAGTTCTAATGGAGGCTTAGAGGACCTCAAAAGAGCTCCTAAGAGGTTCCTAGGATTTTCTCCTGAGCTTAGAGAGAGAGAGAGAGAGAGAGAGAGAGAGAGAGAGAGGAAAGGAGGGAATGAAGAAAAGAGCTCCAGTCCGCGCTTTTAAAAGCTGTCTACCGATAGTCCACTCGACCGGTCCCCATTTACTCGAACTCTCAGCCACTAATCTACTCGAGCGAGCCCCTAGCTGCTGGAGCGGTCAGAGCTGTGAGGGATCCCGAACCAAAGATGTATAAAATGAATCAAATCATAAGCCAAATGCCTCAAAACTCACCCAAACAACCTACAACAATAATCATATGCATTACCAAGCATACCGCCATCATCATCTATCATTGCCATGATTAAATTTTAATTCCTTCGCATAATTAAACACTTTTTCATATACCACCAAAGGTCTCAAACGAGCTTTAATTAATTCTCAAAATAAAAAGGGACCGGATCCCTACAACCTCTCCCTCTTAGGAAATTTTGTCCCTAAAATTCAACACTAGAACTCGAGTAAACTGCCTCACCGTCGACTACCAACAATCTCTGACAAAAAACTCTGCAACGCTGGATAACGGTAAATATGGTAACGTAGTTCATCCCCAAAAGTGACGTGTCGCAACACAATCATGTTTTCGAAGGATAAACATCCATACTGATTGCTTCCGCAAAAACGATCTCACTAATTCTAAGGTTATCCAAACGTCGTCGAATCGAGATCTAATTCACATCATCGAGGCGACCAATCTGTCACCTACTAGCTCATCCCCAAATCACAACACGCATTGTTGACTACTCCCGTAAGCCCAAACACACGTTGTCAAACTCTAGCATTGCTCACAAGGATTCACACACATCATACCCAAAGTTCTGTTCAAGCCTTCATGATCAACTGATGACTACAAAATTTAAAGCCACATCATCATTCGATGCACATCAAAAATGCAATCACTAATGTTGAAGAGGTGCTCATTCTTGAGTAGAGACAGCAAACATCTGGTTCTAGAGAATAGAGCTCACTCAACTCATCGAAAAATCCAAAGAACATTTTTTTCCCATGATTTGCAAACATTCTATCTACACATTCATCCTTTACCAATCCTCGACCAGTTCTTTAACTCACAAACCACAACTCTATCTCGCGAAAATATTAGGTGTCACATCATCGTCAAGACAAAATTTCATACAATTAATATTACCACCCTAGTATTATAGTCATTAAGAGTAACACGGTCACGTGAACTTAACGGGTCACTTGGACCAAATACGCCACACAAACAAAATATTCCACATGTACATACTTATCTTACGTAAATTCAATCACATCCGATGTTATGGCACAATGAACATGCCAGCCCCACGTCTCACCATCGAACCTCTGACTCTTAGTCGACTGTTCCACCTCTATTCGACTGCAATGAACTCCATTCAGCATTCACTCACACTCATAATACGTATATCGGTACCTCGAATTATTCCACATGATTCTCGGATCCCTCACTAACGCCACTTAACCCATTAATACATTTCCCATCAAGTAACCAACCAAAACACGTCTCTTGTTCTAATTACCCCAAAAAAAAGACACGCCTCTTGTACTTAATAGCTTCATCTTATGCACAACTCATCAAAGCACTCTATCTACCCAAAATTGACCACGAAGGAATCACACGACTCGATCCGCATACCATTATCTTGCCCTTCCAATGTTCATACTCCTATACTTATTTCTTCAACATACCAACACTAAGCTACCACACGACATCACTTAAACCAACGGAATCACAATCTCTCTCAACTTCTCATCAATCGAACCTAAGCGTCTTTAAATTCTTTAAAGACTCATACATTTATCGCATTCTCTTAATAACCTCAATCCGATTGTCCATAACTTGTATCCTTACCACGAGTGGAAAATCGATCACCAATTTCAAGAGAACTAAGTAGTTCGAAACGCCAAGTAAAACGTAAATTGAGACCATAAAAAGTCTATCAGAAACTCACCATGTGAACAACTCGATCACAAGACTTTAACAAGGATCTCACTCTGACAAGAGCTAAGGATGCTAACATTCCCATACAACCCAGGACATACATTATATATTTGCCAAACAACCTTCAACTAACCTCTACAGGCATGGGTTTTACATCTCAATACTAACTTTTTCGTAAAAAAAAGGACAGGAGTTCCAAACTTACTAACCCGATATCTCAGAGAATATAACTCGAATATTCATACTCACAGAGTATTGCAAACAAACCTGCATGAGAAAATTACGAGAAATCAGTCCTACAATCTTTCAATCACGGTGGTACACATCACAAGGCACAACCCAAAGAACTATAACAAGGGTACACGATCCATGGAAATTTTCTCCTTATCGAAAAATAACCAAATCAAGAATCAATTAAAAGTTCAACACTCACATCCAATAAGGATAAAAAAGCTCACACATAATAATCGTCCACAAAGTAACTCTTTTTTCGTCTAGAGAAAAAAAAAGAACAACCAAAAGCTCCCACTCAACACCATCACATTCTAAGTACCCATAAAATACTCGATTCAGGTGAACACTATTCATTTGTCTTTAAAACAACATTGACTACTACTGTGAATGGGTGGTGATTTATTTAATAATGATAATAATAAAAACATAAGATCCTAAATAGAATCTATAACAAAATCTTAAAATTTATTTTAAGATCTCAGTCTAAGAATTTACATCTAATAAATTTTTAAATAATCAAGAGTTGAGATAAAAATATATTATATAGTTAGAGAATTTTTTTGCAAATTCTAACTAAATGATAAATCATAAAATAACATCAAAAGACTATTTTAAATTTTTGAGAATTTTCTAAGCTTGAATTTTTACGGTAACGAAAATGTTAGTAATCGATAAATCACAATAAAAAAATATTAAATAGATAAAAAATCCTAATGATAATTTTACCTATACGATAATTTATAAAATATATTAAAAATTTATACGTAAATTTTTTATTTTTTTAAAATTAAAAATTTTATAATATATCAATTTACAGGTGAAATGTATCACATGTTTTTAATACAGCTGTGAACAGCCTGTCCACAGCTGTCCCTCTCCAAAACAATACCTATAAATAAGCATTTCACGCTCAAACTTGAGATAAAAGTAATATCACCTTATTCTCAGAGGCTATATATATATATATAATATATATATTTTCCAAACAGAAGCTCACAGCTTCATCTCCTCAAAGCTTCAAACCGAAGCACAGCCCCACGCCGCAGCACGCCACCGCAACCAACAGCCGCC